>LOEQ01004413.1:63531-75067 GCA_001685075.1 Bramus lutescens
GACAGACAGACAGACAGACAGATAGATAGATAGATAGATAGATAGATAGATATGTAGATAATGAAAATAAAAGTGGGGCTAAGGCAGGGGACATTCTAAAGGAAAGAAAGGAGGAACAAGAAAAGATAGTGGAATGAGAGTGTGTATGTATGTGTGAGTGTGTGTGTGCATGTATGTATACAGATGTGTATTGTGGTATGTGTACATATGTGTGCATATACATATGTGTATCTCTGTGTATGTATGTGTGAATATGCATAGTGTGTGAGTGTGTGTTCATGTATGTGTGTATATGCATAGTGTGAGTGTGCACATATATATACATATGGGTGAGTATGTATGCATATGTGTGTGCATGTGTGTGTGTATGTGTGTATATGTATTTTGTGTGTATATGTGTGTGCTGAGATGAAAACAGAAGAGATAAATACTTTGGGAGCAGTAAGGGGTAGGGGTACTGGAAACAGAGTGAATAAGAATACAGCATAAGTATGAAGCATAACAAACCAATTTCTTTGTACGCTAACCAAAAGATTAAAAAATAAGTATTTGAAAATGCATGCTATTTATGAAAATACAAAAGCAAATCAATGTACAATGTCTTTTTTAAACAAATGATATCTGTATATGTAGACATCCCCAGGAAAAAAAAAACAAATAAAAGCCTTGAGAACTAAAATTCATACTTTACATAGACGTTAATTCAAAATATTATTTTGATATTAAATACAAATTACAAAACTATAAATCTTTTTAAAGTATTCATAGATTTAACAACACAGATCATAATTTAGACAGAAAACATCTATATATTGGACTTCATCAAAATTAATATTTTCTGTGACTGAGAAGAGAATGAAAAGTAGTTGCAGTCTGAAGGAAAACACCAGAAAACCATGTATTCAGCTAATGGCTGACATCTGAAAACATTTACAGAACACTCAAACACAACAGCAAAAATTATCCTAAAGGAAAGTAGTGGGTATTATATATTATAGTTGAGTGGGTATGAAAGAGATAAAGGATGCATTTGAAAGGATGCTCAAAATCCTTACTAACTACAGAAATGCAAATTAAAACCACAATGGATACTGACCATTTCAGTAATTAATCTTGTAAAAAGAGTGACATCACCTAAGTGTGAAGGGGGTAGAGGAAGAGGATCAATCATGTATTGGGGGGAATAAACATATAAAGTGGGAAGTAGCCTTGAACACACTGGCACAGGAGACAACTTCATGAATAGAGCACCAAAATCACAGACACTAAGATTGACAATTAATAAATGGGACCTTGTGAAACTGAGAAGCTTCTGTAAGGCAAAGGACACACTGCCAATAGGACAAAACAACAGCCTACAGAGTGGGAAAAGATCTTCACCAACACCACATCTGACAAAGGGATGATCTCCAAAATATATAAAGAACTCAAGAAACTAGACATCAAAACACAAATAATCCAATTTTAAAATGGGGTATGGACCTAAACAGAGAATTCTCAAGAGAAGAATCTCAAAAAGCCAAGAAACACTTACAGAAATGATCAACATCCTTAACCATCAGGGAAATGCAAATCAAAATGACTGAGATGCCATAGTCCACCTGTCAGAATAGCTAAGACTGAAAACACAATGACTGCTCATGCTGGAGAGGATGTGGAGCAAGGGGAACACTCATCCATTACTGGCCAGAGTGCAAACTTGTACAGCCACTATGGAAATCAATATGGTGATATCTCAAAAAATTGGGATCAATCTACCTCAAGACCCAGCTATACCAATCTTGGGCACATACCCAAAAGATGCTCACATCACAAGGACACTCATTCAATTATGTTCATAACAAATTTATTCATAATAGCCAGAATGTGGAAACAACCTAGATGCCCCTCAACTGAAGAATGAATAAAGAAAATGTGCTACATTTATACAATGGAGTATTGCTCAGCTGTGAAAAACAATGACATCATGAAATTTGCAAGCAAAAGGATGGAACTAGAAAAAAAAAATCCTGAATTAGGTTAACCCAGACCCAGAAAGACAAACACGGTATGTATCCACTCATAAGTGGATATTAGTTGTAAGTAAAGGATAGCCATGCTGCAATCCCCAGCCCCAGGGAGGCTAGGAAACAAGGAGGTCCCAAGGGAGGACACATGGATCTCCCTGGGAAGGGGAAACAGAAGAGCCCTTGTGGGTGGACCGGCAGCGGGTGGGGATGAGAACATAAAGGATCAGTTAGGGGTGGATAGAAAGGGAGAGTACTGAAAGAGGTGATTGGAAGAGGGGGATCATTTTGAGGTCAGGTAGAAACCTGACGCAAGGGAACCTCCCACGAATCTACAAGAATGACCCCTGCAAAGACTCCTAGCAATAGTGGATGCAGAGCCTGAACTGGCCGTCTCCTGTGATCATCTCCTGTAGATTAGTAACACTTCAATTGTCACAAGAGCGCCTTCATTAGGAGCTGATGGAAACAGATGCAGAGACCCACAGTCAAACATTAGGCTGCTTGGTGGAATCCTATTGAACAGAGGGAGGAAAGATTGTAGGAGCCAGAAAGAAACCCCACAGAACAACTAACCTGCTTACTGAAACTCACAGAGTCTGAACCAACAACCAGGGAGCCTGCATGGGACAGACCTAGGCTCTCTACCTAGATACGACAACTGCGTAGCTTGGTCTACTTGTGGGGCTCCTAACCATGGGAGCAAGGGCTGTCCCTAACACTTTGGCTGGCTCTTAGGAGCCTATTCCTCATACTATATTGCCTTGCCCAGCCTTAATTCAAGGGGAGGTGCTTAGTCTTACCACAACTTGAAATGCCATGCTTTGTCAGTCCCCATGGGAGCCCTGCCCCTTTCTGAACAGAAACAAAGGAGGAGCAGATTGAGGGTGAGGTGGGGTAAAGGACTAGGAGGAGAGAAGGGAGGGAAATTGTGATCAGGATATAAAATAAAGAATTTTTTAAAAAGGAAAAATGTATCCTTTTGAAAAAAAGTAAAGGAGAGATAAAGATTGGCTCAGCAAAGGAAAAACTGAAGGATATATTCCTTGAAAGAAACTTTAGGAGTTTTTCAGAGAAAATGAAATTTCGTAGATCGGGATCTTGTGCCTGTAGGAACTATTGCAGAAGGAATAGGTAAAAGAATAACGTTCATTTTTTATTCTTAATTGATTTAATAGACAACACTTCTGCAAAAGGATGAAAGCAAATGTGTGTTTTATCATATATTCCTAGACGCAGCCACTATATGCGTAGTGGTTTGAATGAGATGCTTCTCTAAGTCTTGGGCACTTCTTGGACCCAGTTAGTGACCATTTAGGGAGGATCAGGAGGTGTGGCCTTCATTGACAGAAGTGTGTCACTGGGGGTGTAGGCTTTGCAATTTAGGGTGTGAGCTCTGCACTGCTCCCTGTTGCCTCTGCCCTGCCATGATGGACTCTAATTCCCTGGAACCATAAGCCCAAAACATACCATCCCTTCTAGAAATTGCTTGGTTGTAACGTCTATCACAGCAGCAGGGGAGTAACTAGCACACTGTGTAATACACATCTCTATGTACAAGTGAAATGAGTGAGAGAAATGGCAGGCGTGGGAATTAGGACCACTTTGTATGATAACATGCATTGCTCATAGACGCCGACTTAGTGCAGAAGGCAGCGTGTTAGTCTCATAAAATTCACTGCAGCAAGTCATTTGAAATCGGGAGAGATTGATGGTGAATGTATGCTGCAGCTCCTACAGAAGCCGCTAGAAGGTTTGAGCTTTTTTATTTATTTAATTAAGAAGGAGACAAGCTATTGTAACTACAGTCATCTGATAGTTGACAAAGAAGCCCCAAATACACACTAGAGAAAAGACAATATCTTCAACAAATGGTGCTGGGAAAACTGAATGTCAAAAAGCAGAAGAATGAAATTAGACCCGTATCTATCACTCTGCACAGAAATTAACTCCAAGTGGATCAAAGGCCTCAATGTGAAAGCTGAAACTGCTAGAAGACATAGGCGGTGCCTACGTGGTATAGGTGTGAGAAAGGACTTTCACAATAGATGCCACTGACCAAGGAATTAAAGCCAACAGTTGACAAGTAGGACCTCATATAGTTGAAAGGGTTCTATACAACTAAGGAAACAACTGAGTGAAGACACCCTCAGTTATACATTTGACAAATGATTGATATCTAGTATGTATAAATAGCTCAAAAAGCAAAGAGTCAAGAAAACAAATGAGCCAACTGAAAACATGGACAATAGTTCTGAACAGAGTTCTCAACAGAAGAAATAAAATGGCTAAGAAATATTTCAAAAAGTGTTCATCATATTTAACAATTAAAGAAATGCAAGTTAAAACAATCTGAAATTTCATCTCACTCCAGCCAGAAAGACAAAGATCAACAAAACAGTTGACGCAAAATACCGGCAAAGCTGTGGTAAAGGGGGAACCCTCATTCACTGATGATGCGGCTGCCAATCAGCCCAGTCACTGGAAACCATGTGGAGAACTCTTGGACGGCTAAAATCAATCAATCATATGACCCATCTAGACCACTACTTAGCATATGCCCGAAGGACTCAAACTCCTCTTCCATAACACCTGCTCAGCCATGTTCAGTGCTGCTATTCACAATAACTAGGAAATGGAAACAACCTAATTGTCCTTCAGCAGAGGAATGGGTGATGAAAACCTGGTACATATACACACTGGAATACTACTTAACTATAAAGAAAAATGAAATCATGACATTTGCAGGTAAATGGAAGGAACTAGAAAATATTCTACTAGTAAACCACAAAGGAGGAACTTTCCCATGTGCCCTTTGCCAGATCCACCCCACTTTCCTTGTACCTACCACCTCTGTAAAAACTACCCTACTTCAAAGAGCTTGCTTTATACATTTGTGTGTGTTTATATGTGCTTCTGTGTGGGCTCAAGCACATTTATCAATGTGAAGGTATGAACATCATGCATGCAGAGGCCAGAAGTTCAGGTATCCTCCTCAGCAACCCTGTCTCTGGCTCTCTCAAAACTCAGGTTAGAGGTGACAGGCATTTGAAGGGATGCCTGGTGCATGTGTTATGTGGGTGCTGAGTCAATACCTAAGAAGTGGGAGGAACAAAGGAGAAAGAAGAATTCTCTTTTTGAACTTTGAGTCCTTGGTCAGGATAGTCCAAGAGACCTCTCCAAACAATACAGAGTGTTGTTCCTGTCCTTGGTCTCAGAGACTGAAGATAACTCCCTATTGATGAAGACACTACACACTTAGGACACAGGACTCAGAAGATTCAAGCTGGTCCTGAGAGTACAGGCCCTGCTCACATGGCCGGAAGGCTTACAAGCAAAACAGCCATAGACATAAAAACAAAAGGTTTTTTTAAAGTCAGATCCTTTAAAATACACATACACATACACAAAAGGCCAAAAACGAATGAAAAGTGGAAGACACAAATAGTAATAAAGACTAAAAAAAGCAAATGGAGAAGAGGAATAAATACGATAGATATCACAGCTGCTTGAATGATGTGTCCCTCATAAGCTCAGACATTTGAACACCTGGTCCCCAGTTGGTGGCTCTGTTTTGAGGGTGTAGGGAACTAGGCTTCCTGCAGCGTAGCTGGAGGAAGTATGTCCCTGCATGCAGGATTTTGGAAATCACAGGCTGGCTCTCTGCTTCCTATTTGTAGTTACAGAGGGGAGCGCTCCACCTGGGCAGTGCAATAGAGACAATCTGGTTGGTGGAGGTGTGGGTGAGCCAGCCCCGAAGTTGTGAAAATGGAAGAACTGGCCTCATTACTCATCTGTCACATGCTGGCCAGCAAGAGGAGGGTTGAGATCCCCTTCCACACATCCTCTCACTCCCATCAATGCCTGAGGGCAGGTGGGAGTGCTGGCCCTGAGGTCATAAGAGCAAGAGAGCTGTCCCTGCCCCTCATCAGCGACAGCACTCAGGAGAGAGGCCCCTACCCCAGGCCTGGGCAGCCTAGTAGAGCTGGCCTTGAAGGTGTTGGTATATGAGAACCAACCCTAAGGATGTGAAAGCAGGAGAACCAGCCCCGCACCTTGCTCATCACTGCAAAGGTTGAACTAGCCAAGGCAATGCAGAAGAGCTCACACTAGTGGTAAGGACAAAGGAGAGCTGAAAGGCTGGCCAGGCACAGAACCAGGGTCATGGATGGGCCTACCCCAACATCCACCCCATCTGTGGTCTGCTGGAGCATGTGAAGAGACTGGTTCTGCACACCCGAAGCTGCAGGATCTCTATTATACAGGGCAAGAACAGGATACCCAAGAGGAGTTCCCATGAGGGCCCAGCATCGATAGTTTAGCAGAAACCCGAGGCCTCGAACCAGACCAATGACTTTGCAATGAAAACCTGCGAATAAAGGCACATGGATAAACGGGTTTACTGCGTGACTCGCTATGTCACACTGCAGCTGCCATGACGAGATTGATTTTTTCCTTTTTGTTTTTTTCTCTCTCTTTTTAATCTATTAATTTTTATTTTATTGTGGGGATTTCAAGGGCAGAGCGCAGATATGAAGGGATGGAGAAATGAATGAGATCGAGATGCATAATGTGAAAGACACAAAGAATAAATAAACAGAAAGTTAAAAAAAAAAAGATGTGCGCTCTCAGCCTCCCATTCTTATCACCACGCCTGCAACTTGTTGCTGTGCCTACCTCCCGTGACGGACTCTTCCCCTCCGGAACCAATGCTGTCTCTTCCGTAAGTCCCTTTTGGTCATGGTGTTGTATCACAGCAGCAGACAGTCTTGAATACAGACGCTGAACCGGTGCATGAATAATCACTTTGAACACAAACCACGTTTTGGATATTGTATGTTTTTCAGGTCTGTAGATCAAACTCAGAGCCATACAAGTACGTATGGATCTAGAGTCCCAACTCAACATCCACATTTTAAATGCATCAATTCAAAGACAAAGGTTAAATTTAAAATTTTTAAAAACAAGACCTAATTTTTTTATAACAAGACCTAATTATATGTTGTCTACTGTCAAGAACCGTGCAGTCTAATCTCGGATCAGCAAATGAATGCCTGTCCAACCAGTCTCCTCCTGGCAAATCCTTCGGAGCTGGAGTCTCACTTGGCAAGAAATACTGAACCATGGGGCAGTGTAGGACTTTGCTGAATTCGTGCAGACTGCGTGCTCTCTTCCCTCTCATGATGCAGCTGATTTCTTGGGCGGTTTTTAGTTTCATTTCATCTCTCATACATGCAACAGCTGTGACTTTTCCTGGAAATTCTGTTCTTTTTCAAATGTTTTCCCCTAAGAGTCAGCCATGGGGGGTTGGGGGGGGGAGCGGGGACAGGACTAATGCTTCTCAAAAAATTTTTCTGGAATTACAAACTGCATCTCCTAATCCTGGGAACTTTTCGGACTCAATAGAGGCCATTAAAATTAATGGATTTCGCTTTCACAATTGTCCTAAGGAAAAGGTAGATAGAACCGCCTTGTGGAGAGAGACACTCACGGGATGGTAGTGGCAGGAGGTACTAGGTCCATATGAGAAAGCAGCACTTGGAACATTAGCCTTATCTCACAGTTCTGGGAGGGAGAAAAAGGCACGCAGACACAGACTAAAGAAAAGGCCTCAGGGATACCCATGGTGCCAACTGTTGAGAGTTCCCAGGACACAAGCATATAGAACCAATGGTAGAATCTGCTTTGCTCCAACAGAAAAAAAAATGCAAGGCAAAGTGTGGGATCTTGACCATACATAGGAGCTTATACTGGTGAAAAAAGAATGGTCTGCTAGGATGGGAAAAAGAACTCCTTAGAGTCTGCTTTTTATAGAGGACTTGAGACACTGGACCTTCTCAGAGAAAATGGAACTGCATAAAAGCATATCTTACAGACAGGAAAGAATTGTCCAGGTTTGAGTATTGCTGTCCTTAAATCAGTGTACCCATGTCTGTTAATCTTAACTTTGTAACCACAAGGAGCTGCCAGCTTCCATAAGTGTTGCAAGAGCAGGATGCGCCTGGCTCAATATTTAGTTAAGTCTGCAAAAATGCTAAACTCTATATCTAGAATGAGGTTATGTGGGGGATGGGAAAGCATGTTTGGGGAAGCATTAAGGGGAACAATGGGGGCTTTTATTATGTTTATGATGTATTTCTTAAAAAGTCAAAAATAGAAACTAATAAAAAAAATTTATGCAAGCCTGGTAGAAAACAAAATTCCATTAAAGTATAAATAAAGACAGCTCGAGCTAATCAGAGCCACTTGTGTGCAATCTACATGGTGGTCAGAATCTTCCTACTCTCCACCCCCCAGTCCCCATCTCAGGACCTGAGCCTGAGCCGAGGTAGGACCCCACAGTCTACCACAAACCCGTATTCAGAAACCCACATAACGACAGTATGTATGTATGTATGTATGTATGAATGAATGAATGTCTAGGGCTGGCAAGATGGCTCAGTGAGGAAAGGTATTGGTCACCAAGACTCATGACCTGAGTTCAATCCCTGGGATCCACTCCTAAAAGTTGTCTTCTGGCCTCTACCCATGTATCATGTCATATGTGCACCTGGCCACATACACATGCCGTGAATGAATGAATGAATGAATTCAAGCAAGTAGACAGTTGAAAAAAACTGACATCATTAAGTCTAATCTAAAGAAAAGCAGGAATGGATACATAAATTTCAGATATAGCTGACTTCACAGCAAGGAAGGTTATCATGGGATCGCATATCTCCAAGATATGACAATCTTTAACAAAATAACCTTAAAAAGCATAAAAATAATAGATGACGAAAACAGATAAAAATGCAAGGAGAGACAGATGGATCCACCCTTCCACCTGTGACTCAGATTCATAAAGATCAGACCCAGGAAACAGAAAGTCAGTAAGGACAGAGTTGAACACAACAGCATTAATCGCCTAGTTATGATGGATATCTACCCCACTTCATGTACAACAGCAGGCCATTCAGCCGTCTAGGTTTATAGTAGATCGTCATGAGATAGAAGATCACAGTAGAGTAAAAAGACAGGCCAGACTGGAAGATCGGGAAAACGTCCGATAAAAGACTATAACTCAAAATACAGAGTGAACTATTAAAGTACAACCATTTGCAACCAAACGATCTAATTAAAGAATGAGCCAGAGGTGACCTTAACAAATACGGCCCCCATGCGTATTACGATTACGTATTGCGTATTACGTATTACGATCCGCATGCGTAACCACAAAACTGCAAATCAAAGCTGTGAGATACCTGTTGGTACCTATTAGCCTGGTCAAGTCCGGAAACAAACGAAAATGCTGCTCAGGGCACCAGGCAGCAGGGGCCCTCGTTCCTTCCTCCGGCAGATGTAAATTGGCACATCTGGGAGAACTCTTGTCTCTGACAAAAGTTAATGAGCGGTACGTGATCCAGAATCAAGCTTGTTGCTCTTTACCCAGATGAATTACAAGTTCGTGACCCCAAAAAAGCCTGCACTTGGGTGTTTAGAGCAGCCCCGTGTATAAAATGTCACAAGCTGGAAGCAACCAAAACATCCCCCAGTAGTGTGTGAAAACGCAAACCGGCGCAAACCGGAGTGCTTCCCAGCAGTGGAATAATATCCAGCACTGAGTGTAAATGATCAAACCATACAAAGATATGAAGGAAATTTACAATCATATTTCTAAGTGATAATATTCTATATGATAATACAATCATATTTCTAAGTGAAAGAATACCATGTGAGATGGTTACATACGTATAATTCGACATACATGGCATTCTAGAAAATACAAACCACAGAGACAATAAAAAGATCGGTGGCAGCCGGGGGTCCGGAGACTGAAGGAAACAGGCAGAGCGCTGAGGATTGGGGGTGGACTCGGGGCGGGGAGCAGTTAAACGACTCTGCATGGAACTGTAACGGTGGATACATATCAGTGCACTTTTTTCCAGACCCACGGAGCTTAAAACACTAGGGAATCCTGCAGTAAATGAGAGGTTAGGGGTAAGAACTTGATGTTTCAATGCGGGTTCGTTAATTATAACAAACATCCCCCTCTAGTGGAAGATGTTGGTAATGCATGCAGTTAGACAGTACATTCAGAAAATTCTTACCTCTACTCAACTTAGCAATGAATTATAACTACTCTTTTAAAAGGAAAAGAAAAAGGTTAGGGTCAGAGAGATGGCTCAACAGCTAGAAAGGCTTATTGCACAACCATGGAGACCAGAGTTCGGATCCCCGCACCCACATAAGAAACACATCAGGCATCCCTTTAAATGCCTGTCTCTTCTAACCTAAGTTTTGAGAGAGCCAGAGGCAGGACTGCTGAGGGGTGATGGCTTCCATCCTAGCTCAGAAAATCCAAGTCCCAGGCTGACCATGCCTCCAAGGGAGAGGCAGAGAACGGCAGAGGAAGACAACTGACCTTCTGGCCCCTGTATGCATGCATAGGTGTGCAAACCTTCACATAAATGCATTTGCATACGCTCATGAAGATTTACATACAAACACACAACTAAAGCAACCTTTGTTAAGTTGTCTTTTTTAAAGAGGTGGTAGGTACAAGGAAAGAGTGGGTCTAGCATAGGGCACACTGGCAGTTTCCTTCTTTGTGGTTTCTCTAACGCCATTGTCTTAGTTTGAATAATGTGCTGATTTTGCAAAATATTATACACACAGCTTTCTGATTGCATTATTTATTACAACTGCATGTGATTCTACATGTATGTCAAAACTTTAATTTTAAAAAAGGAATGGTCTGCTACCACACTTAGAATGTGAGTGAATCTCAAAATTGCTAGGCAGAGTGAAAAGTAAACATTAAAAAATAAATATTGTATGAATGTATATAAAACATAACGGATATGAAAATTATAACTTCTAACCTAAGTTTTACTGAAAAAAAGAATACATTGACGAAAAGAAGAGATCAATGGCCCAGGGGTATTAAGGGATTAAATATAACCAAGAAGGTAATGAAAATAGTTTTTGTCTTGACTGTGGCAATGACTTCACATATTTCAATAATTAAGAAAACTCATTGATGCATACACTTCAAATGTGTGACTTACCTTATATAAGTTACCTCTCAATAAAATTAGTAAGAGAAAAACAGAAGCCGCTCATCCAGAAACCAGTTAATGTGGCATCATTAACTCTGAAGCCTGTGGTTCTGATCATCCAGAAGTATGTGTTTTGAGGAAACTTCAAGTATCAATTCAGTAATTAATCAACAAACATAATTTAATTCCTTTCACACATGGAGTATTCCAAAGATAACGACACAACACAGCCCGTGTCTATAACTCAAGGATGGAGATACAGGAGCAAAATGGCAAATGCAGGCCTGGAAAGATTAGGGGTGACTACCTTTCGAGAGACAGAAAAGGGCTCTGTTCCTCCAGATCCAATCCCCCAGTCTCATCCTCAGCTCTGCAGCAGAACACCCTTAGCAGTCTTCACACGCACGCACGCACATGCGCACACACACCATACACACACACACACACACACACACGCATACACACACACACACACGCGCGCGCGCGCAC
>LOEQ01004413.1:80869-94460 GCA_001685075.1 Bramus lutescens
AGGAAGGAAGGAAGGAAGGAAGGAAGGAAGGAAGGAAGGAAGGAGGAAGGAAAAGAGAAAGAGAGAACTGCTGGAGGTCTCACCATCCCTGATTTAAAGCTGTACTACAGAGCTATAGTAATAAAAACTATGTGGTATTGGCCTAAAGACAGACAATGGAATCAAATTGATGACCCAGATATAAACTTATTCACCTGTGGACACCTGATATTTTATAAAAAAAAAAATCAGAGATACATGCTTAGAAAAGGGACAGTATTTTCAACAAATGCACTGGGCAAACTGGATATCTGCATGTGGAAGAATGCAAATAGGACCATATCTATCACCCTGCATAAAATTCAAGTCCAAGTGGATCAAAGACCTCAACATAAAACTAGATACACTGAACCTGATAGAAGAGAAGGTGAGGGATGATAGTCTTGAATGCACTGGCACAGGAGACAACTTTCTGACAGACCACCGATAGCACAGACACTAAGATCAACAATTAGTAAGTGAGACCTCATGAAACTGGAAACCTTCTGTAAGGCACAGGACACCACCAGTCAGACAAAGCAGCAACCTACAGTATGGGGAAAAAATACCAATTCCACATCTAATAGAAGACTAATGTCCAAAATATATAAAGAACCCAAGAAACTAAGTATCTAAAAAACAAATGATCCAATGAAAAATGGAGGTGCAGGCCTAAACAGAAAATTCTCAATAGAGGAAACTCAAATGACTAAGAAACATTTAAAGAGATCCTTAGCCATCAGGGAAATGTAAAACAAAACATCTCTGAGATTCCATCTTACACCTGTCAGGATGGCTAAGATCGATAACACGTGACAGCTCATGCTGATAGGATATGGAGCAAGGGGAATGTTCCTCATTGCTGATAGAAGTGTAAACATGTACAGCCACTATCCAAATCAATATGGCAGTTCCTCAGAAACTTAGGAATTGATCTTCCTCAAGATACAGATATATCACTCTTGAGCACATACCCAAAGGATGTTCCAGCCTACCATAAAGATACTCACTCAACTATGTTCATAGCAGCTTTATTCATAAGGGCCAGAGACTGGAAACAACCTAGATGCCTCTCAACAAAAAACAAAAAAAAAAATAAAGAAAATGTGATACATTTACACAATGGAGTATTGCTCAGCTGTCAAAAAAAATCATGAAATTTGCAAGCATATGGATAGAACTAAAAAAAAAAGTCATCCTAATTGAGATAACCCAGACTCGGGAAGATAAATATGGTATGTATTCACTTATAAGTGGATATTAGCCATTAAGTAAAGGATAACCAATCTACCATCCATAGACCCAAAGAAGTTGGGTAAAGACGAGGGGATCTAAGGAAGATGCATGGATCTCTCTGGGAGCAGAGAAATAGATTTTACAGGTGGACTGGGAGCAGGTGAGGATGGGAGCAGAAGAGGGGGATAGAGATCAGGCAGTGGGGAGATGAGGTGGAGGGAGAAAGTGCAGGCAAAGAGGGCTGGAACTGGCCAGCTTTAGGGGCGTAGAAACCTAGTGCAGGGAAAATTGCCTGGAATCTATAAAGGTGATCCTAACAAAGGTTCCTAGTTCTGGGGGACACAGAGGCTCAACTGTCCATCTCTTGTTGCCAGGTGAGGCTTCCAGGGGCAGAAATTGGGCTGTACTAACTTGAGTTCTTGGCCAAGGGGGTCCCATGGAAACCCCCAAACAACCCAGGCTGCTGCTAAGACAATAGGTTGCTCTCTGCAAACTGACAGCAGAGCCACCTTGCCAAGGACAACACCCACATAACTCTGAACAGGGAGAAATCAAGCTGATTCTTACATGGAGCCTTCACCCCTACTCTAGTGTCTTTGTTTCAGGAAGGTACTCTACAGGCTACCAAAGAAGAAATGTGAACATCAACCCAGCCACAAACACTGAACCTACAGTCTGTCCTGCTTGCAAAATATGCTAGAGCAATGTTGGCACAGAACTTCTGGGAGTAGTCAACCAATGTCTGATTTGACCCAAAGCCCACTCCATAAGAAGAAACCCGTACCCAACACTGCTAGCATAACCAAAGACCAGAGACTAGATAATCCAGAGACCTATGGTAAAACCAAACACTACTGGCCAAACCAATTTAAAGTATTAAGAAAACAATTCTTAATGATATTCTGCTATATTCATAGATCAGTTCTTTATCCAGTCATTATCAGAGAGACTTCCTCTAACAGCAGATGGGAACAGATGGAGAGACCCACAGCCAACATTGTGTGGAGAATGAGTTCAAATGGGAAGTCTCCATCAAATTCCTCCTCTCCGAGCTCTGGCAGAAAGATTTTAAGAGTCAGAAGGTATGGAGGGGACCAAGAAAAACAAGGCCCTCTGAACCAACTAAGCAGGGCACATATGAGCTCACAGACACTGAAGCAAGAAGCACAGGGCCTACAAGGGTCTGCACCACATATTTTTATGGTGCTCCTGACTGTAAGAATGAGCGGGTCTCTGACTCTTGTGCCTGCTCTTGGGACTCTTTTCCTCCTATTGGGTGGCCATGTCCAACTCTGGTATGATAGATTTTGCTTCAGCGTATTGTATTTTACTTTGTCATGTTTGGTTGTTATCTCTTAGAAGCCTGTTCTTTCTAACGAGAGACAGAAAGGGAGTAGATCCAAAGGGGAGAGGAGATGGGAAGGACCTAGAAGGAATAGGGGAGGGGAAACTATAATCAAGATCAACTGTATGAGAAAAGAATCTGTTCTCAGTGAGAGAGGGGGGAGAAACTGAAGATTCCTTCCCAATAACCAAAGATATCACCACCTGTTCTCCTGCTCACTCTGATATAAACTATGCTCATTCACAGCCTTGTCCAGCCAGTAGGGGTCCTGGTAACTCAGGTGCCTCTGGCATCTCTCTTCTCTCTTCCCCAGGTTAACAACTTCATTAACATATGCCTGTGTCTATGCCAGGCCACCTACCTCCCTAGGATTAGATTCTCCCAGTTCCCTACAAAATTACTGTCTTAGTTTGGGTTTCCTAGAACCACAGCCCAACATGAGGATCTTCTTCATCTGGTTTCTTAGAGTGTTGCTCTATAGGACAGGAGGAGGGAAACAAGATAGAGCAGAGGAAGGAACTGAGCAAGGCTCTGGACTAAGTGTGGTTCTCAAGGAGTACTAATCGTTCCAGAGCTGTTCTCACTCTGGGCACAGCAGGTCAGCCTGCCTGTGATTGTTAGCCACTGACTTTGGTTAGGAGAGGACGCTGACTTTTCTGTAGGGCATGTTGAGGACGATTTGGCCACAGACTGTGCTTTGAAGTGTAGGACAGCTGCGAGCTGAGAGCAGCAAATTCAGTAGCTGGGACTGGGGCAGCGGCATGAAAAGGGGGATCTGGCAAAGCACCAAGGGCATCGGTTACAATTATCTTCCCCATAAAAGAGAAATATCTAACTGAATCGCATCTTTGGTTAAACCTGTCAGGTGATACCAGTCGTATTGGTTTTTAGAGCCAGTCTTCATGCCTGACCACCACAATCTGATTACAATGAAACCCCCTTTCCTAATGTCTTCCCACTTCTGCCTCCTCTGGTTTTCCACAAACATGAGGTCAGCTGGTAAGAAGAAGGTATCAACCAGCTTACTACTCTTTCACAATCCATTTCTTTTAGAATAGCAGGGTGTGGTCCAGATTATCTGTATGGATTGATGCAAGGAGACAGTCAAAGCCTCCCTCACCCATCACTTTGACTCTGAAGATGCTGTCACTGAGGCCCACTTTTCTTCTTCTAGTCCTAAGGGGCTCAGAGGAAGTGACCTGGCCATAGACAGACTGTGAAGCTGCCAGGAGTATCATCACAGCCCAATGCCCTCTCATCCCATATATCTAACTGGGCTTCTCAGAGGGATGGGTGTTCACGTGGTCTGGTGGAAACCAGAATGTGCTGTGAGCTCTGTCTCTGGGGGCCTTATAGCCATGTCGACATGTTGATCCTAGACCAAGCCAAAGTCTTACACAGGAACTGCAGACTGGAAGCAGAGGAGGTAGCAGACAAAAACAGTCACCACTCAGAGATGACAGTATATGAAAAAAATGGCTGGTGGTCTGCATGGGCAGGAAAGACCTGTCTATCCCCTAGGGCCCATGTGTGAGCCAGCACCTCTGGTACCAGGTACCACACAGCACTGCCCAAATTGTCATCATCACAGCTTCCATTTCATAAAGTGTTTCACAAGTCCTAAAGCCACCATCTGCTGTGAGTTCTCATGTTCCCCACTCACAGGACAAGAAGGTGGGGCTTGGAGAGATGAGGGGTCTCCCCACCCAAGACCACCTGCCAGCTTCCATAGGATCTAAGACTCATATAAAGATCCATTTTTCTCCTCTAACCAATATACTCCAGAGGAGCCATGACCAAAGAAGAAATGGAAAGGCCTCGGTGAGAAAGATTAAGTCCAAGTAATTCCTCTTAGCCGAGCTGAGAAAGCTTTGAAATGGTTTCATTGGCTCCATCCCTCCCCTTGCCATGCTGTTCCTCATGGAGCGAGGAAGAGCAAATCGGTCCATTAGTACAGCTTAGACACAGGGAGGGGTAGTTGGAAGGGAGCCATGGAGAGCGAAATGCACCTGTCCATGTATTCAGAGTGTAGAAGCCTGAGCAGAGGTGAGCAGGGAAGCTGGCAGGGGAGCAGAACTCTTTGACAGGAGCCAGCAGGGCCTTGGAGATGTAGAAGATCACTGCTCCTGCCACCGAGCATGGCACCTAAGCTTGCAGGCAGCAATAATATGGATAGAATAACAAGTGAATAAATGAAGAGAAAATGCTAGAGATGCAGATGAAAGTGTGGCTGCCAAAAGCTATCCCACTGAGAGCTGTCCCCATTTACAGGGGAAAATGCTTCGCCAAACAAGGTGGGATGAGGGCTGTTACATCCCCTAAGCCAGCAGCCTCTATCACAAGCCAGAGCCCCACCAGCAGCTTACTCAGGAGGTGTGTTGGCTGCCTCCAACATCCTTTAATGAGATGAGATTGCTGAAGGGAAGCAGCTAATTGTAAGATGTTTTACTAATCCTTTCTCCATAAAATATTAATTGTGACATTTCACAAATACAAAGATCTATCTGATTTTAAATGCCTAGGTTTGTGGCCTCTCCAGATGAATATTTGAGGGTTTCCAGTTGAGGGACCAAGGTGACAAGCACAATACTGTATCCTGGAGAGAACAAATGGCAACCCTGGAAATCACTAGGATGTCAAAAGCTTCTCCCTTCATGGGCTGCTCCCTGACTGCTGAATTGCAGGGGGAATTCTAGATACTAGAAGCCAAGGATGGTGTGGGACAGGTAAAGAAAGAACCATGAGATGCCCCAGCCCCCTTCCCACCTAGGAGTAAGGTCCCAAGCACTGCACTTCCTGGGGGAGTTTCTGCATGAATGAAAGAATTAAGAACGGCCATTCCCAAAGAAGTCCCCACAGCCACGATCCAGCTCTCAGAGGCTTATACATTGAAAGCAGGGCAGATAATCCCAGAGCCATGGGAGAGGTTAGCCAGCCTGGTAAAGGGACAAAAAGACAGACCTCTAGAAATCAAAGGGACATGGGGCTGCTGTCTGGCAGGTCCTTAAAAAGTTGAAGGGCTCAGTGAACAATGCTACAAAGCTCTATACTAGACCTTGTGGCAAAGCCAGCCTGATGCAGAATGGAACCTGTGACACTTCCCATGGACGGTGTGCAGGAGACTAGAAAGGGAATCTCCACCTCCTCATGTCTCTGTTTCCATCCCAGGTCCCCAGTGAGACATACATCGGGAAGTAGATATGGACACACCTCAGAATCAGACCATACACCCCCTTCTCAACCCAAGAGGTGGGGCCACAGCCTAATCCACACTGGAGGAAACAGATTTGAGACTGAGGGCTTTTTTTTTTCCACCTCTGTAGGCCCCACAGTTGACTAAGTAAATGGCCACCAAATTCCTCTTCCTCAATAACTTTTTAAGATGAGAAACATGTTGACATACTTCAAGCATGGAATTTAAAATCTGACAATCATGAACTTGAATCCAAGATCAACAAATTACTATCTAGAATTTAGAAAAAAAATAGAATTTGGGCATGCCTTAACCAAATTTAACCTGCGCTTTCTTGTATTTAATGTAGAGTTAATAATGTCAAGCTCTCAGAGAGGCTTGAGGGATTCAGAGATCATGGATGTCAAGTGTTTAAAGCAATGCTGGTCACTTTTTGAATGCATTATCAGTTGTCACCGATTCTTGCTCAAGTACTGACACAAGCTAAGATGTGATTGCTACACATTTGGAGGACATCTATAGTGCTCACTCCACATGCCTTAATTAAATGCAATTGTCTTAAACTTGACGAACAAATTGATAAATAGTGAAATGATCGGGATGTAGAATATTTTGAAACTCAGTGGCCTTGGGGAAACATCTATAAATGTCACTATTATTTCCCGGGATGGCAATGAAGTCAACATGCACACCAGCAGGTAGGTATTCATGGAGCCTCTGTTTCCCCAGTGCAGGAGAAGCTGAGGGACAGACGCAAAGTTGCAGACACGAGCTAGAGAATATTTGCCATTCTCTTGTCTGCTCCCTCCTCTGAGCTCCCATGCCGAGGCTGCATGCGCTAATAATGTTTAATGGGCAGCACAAAACAGACACATTGGGCTGTAAAAGAAAGGGAAGACATGAAGTTGAAAAAGGGGTGAGAGGGTGAGGGTGGAGCTCACGTGTTAGGGAGGGGTGAAGCTCTAAACATTATCAAAATACGCTGTATATATGAAATTCTCAAAGAATTAATAAAAGCATTATGTTAAAATATTAATTCTAGCTGGGCAGTGATGGTGCATGCCTTTAATCCCAGCACACAAGAGGAAGGAAGAGGCAGGAGGATCTCTGAATCTGAGGCCAACCTAGTCTACAAAGTGAGTTCTGGAACAGCCAGGACTACACAAAGAAACCCTGTCTCAAAAGAACCAAAAAAATTAATTCTGATTACATTCTCTAACATTTGCCACATCCCAACTATTCTAAAACCTTTGCATTTTAACTCTTTGGCCTTCTCACTAACCACTTTGACGTAGATATTGTTGCCTACAAGTGGAAAACTGCAGCACAGAGAGATTACGTGGTTTCCCAAGACCACACAACTAGTAAATGGTTCAGCCAGGATGTCCACTCTAACCATTGTGCTACCTTCCCTCTGCCTACAAAGCTGGTTCTGGTCAAGCAAGGCTATTGATGACGATGATGATGTCGGTATTAATAACAGGTGGCAAACTCCTCATAGGCACATGAGCCTCAATAAAGACGTTGAGAAGTCCTAAGCTTTGGGAAGATAATGAGCCTCTATCCCCACACAGCATTGAAGTTGAAAATTATAGTGGTCTATGGAAATGCACCACAAATCTTTCCTGTGTGCTGAATTAAAAGAGCTCTTGGCTGGATGTCATAATTGCAAAACACTAGAAACTAACCAAGCTGAAACTCTGGCAACGTTTTCCCATATTCCTGCCCGGCTGGAGACCTAAGTATAGGTTTGATCTGTCTATAGAAGACAAGGTCCATTCCCCTAAGTATCCCACTGTAGTGGATTTCCAGATGAATATGCAAGGCGCTAATTAAATGTGAACTTCAGATAAACAACGAATAATTATTTAGCATGTAGTATTTAGCTAGACCATGAATTTGTATAAATAACTAAGACAATTTTGCCCTTCAGATATTGGAGGTTTTCAGGACAGGGTGGTGAGTGTGGCTTAGGGCAGAAAACGGGGGTCTTAATAAGGAGACAGAATTGAGCAAACTCAAGATGAGAACATAAAATACAATGTACTGGCCCTGCCCAGAAGTGTGTACCTGGTGCCTCAGAAGGAGGGAAGGCATTCCAGGCAGGACAGCCAGCAGGTTTAAAGACCTAAAGACTAGTAGCTACATACAGGACAGGACGAGGACACTGAGGACAGCTCTCCCAAACAAGTTTGTGTTGGTTAATAATGTCAGCATCACAGGACCTAGAAACCATCCAGGAGGCAAACCTCTGGATATGTCTGTGAGGGAGTTTCTACATTGAGCTCACTGAGATGATAAGATCCACCATAAATATAGAGATACCTTTGCATGGGTTAGGGTTCCAGAGTGAGAGAAGAAGCTAGTGAAACACCAGCATGTATCTTTCTGCTTCCAGACTGTGGACACAATGTAACCAGCCTCCTTATCCTGCTGTTGTTGCGGCTTTCCCTCCAGGATAGACGGTATCTTCCAAGGGTGAGCCAGCAAATGCCCTTACTTCCTTAAGTTTTGTCATGTAAATGTGCCAGCTACAGGAAGCACAGCTGACTGCTGTACTTCTCAGTTGCTATGATAGAAACCTGACGGTTTCAGGTTTCATCTCCTTGCCAAAAAAATTAGCTCATTGGCCCTAGCAAGGTGTACACACACAACCTAGCTGGAACAATCTAGCCAAATGGCCTTCTCAGGGTACGCTACCTACCCACCTCCCTATCCCAGCAAGGTGTTCCTAATGGGATTTTCTTCTACTAGGTGGGGTTCTCTAAAAGAGGAAGGCTCAGCGCTGATAACCAAGGGAGCACAGGAAGTGTATGCATGAGACGCCCTGCCGCTCTCATTCTGCTGGGTGTGTCCAAGCTTCTTCCCTGGAATCTCTTCCCTGTCTATTCACCTCACATCTCTCCTGCAACCAACACTCTGCCTCACCTCTCAGATGCCCACCCTTGAGACCCAGCACCTGTTTGGCTCGGGTATGGACCATTCAGAGAGCCCCAGCCAACAGTTATCTCTTCCTTATCTGACATCCCAGTGTTTATTTGGAAGTATGTTCTATGAATAATCTCTTAGTATATACTATTGGCATTTGTGTGTATAATAAATGCTATATAAACTATAGCAGTTGTTGGGATTTGTAACATCTTTCTCACCAACTGGACAGTAAGATCATTGAAAGTAAGGATTTTTTTTTCTTTCTTTTGCAGTCCCCCATGATGACTTGAAAAAATGACTCCCAAAAGGAATGGCATTATTAGGAGGTGTGGCTTTGTTGGAGTAGGTGTGGCCTTGTTGGAGGAAGTGTGTCACTGTTGGGGTGGGCTTTCAGGACTCCTATGCTTAAGCTGCTCCCAGTATCACAGGCAACTTCATGTTGCCTTCTGATCAAGATGTAGCCAGCATAATGTCTGCCTATGCACCTGTCAAGCACCCTGCCGTGCTCCCCACCATGATTGATAATGGACTGAACCTCTGAAACTGTAAGCAAACCACCCCCAATTAAATATTCTCCTTATAAGAGTTACCATGGTTATGGTGTCTTTTCACAGCAATAGAAATCCAAACTAAGACACCTGACCACCACCAGAGAACTCATCTTGGAAATAAAGAGGTACTAGAAAAAAAGAGGCCCGGAAAATACATCACTGAACCCGCCCGTTTCAAGTTGTGTGGGTGTCACGGGGCAGGGTGGAAGGAGCCATAGAAATGATTTTCCCCTTTGAAGAGAAGTCACGTTGTCTCAAAGATGTCTTTAAAATGCTGTCCATTGTCCTGGCTCTTTCTGAGGAGTACACGGTTTATTCCAGGAGAGATTCAGTAATGGATGGAAGGTGTGTTTCTGCTGAGCTAGGGGTTATCATGTTCTCTGCATCCTGGCGCCAGATTGATGGGATATGCCTCTATGATTTATAATACACTAATCTCACTGGAGAGTGAAGCACAATTAATCTTAGAATCTTGCAGCTTGCACTTAACAACTTTAGAACCTTCCCGATGTACTCCACCTGCATAGCAAGCACCTGTGCTCCCCCGAGACACCCAGACTGGGCACTGACAACAGACACCCTTCCCTGCAAGCAACAGAAGGCTGTGGCAAAGCCCTCTTTTGACTTTACATGATATTTCTAGACCATGAGATTTTATGGTAGTATATTTGAAGTCACTGTCACAGTGGCACAATTATAGTAAGATATTTAAACATATATAAAGTGAACTTCTGACAGACTAGAAATTCAGTATCTTTTCTTAGTCTGGGTGTTGTTGGGATCCAGAAAGCAAGATTCTCCACCAGAAAAGGCTGATATTACAAGATCCGTGTACTGATGTCCTTTATTTTCTCTTTATATATAATTCGAGCAATCATTTTCTGAATTCTAAGCCTCCACCAAATTCCACAAAGAGCCTTAATAGGCAAGCACAGTAATCCCTACAAGAAGGGCACCTAATAAAAGTCTGCTTACAAGATGAGAAGACAGAAGTGGTATGTGTGGCCCGAGCATCCCCCTCTTGTAATAGAATAACCACATTTTCATATAATACAGTCGTAGGAATCACTAGTGTCTGATAATTTACACAACTGGGTTTTTAAAGGTTGTTGAGAACAGGAAAGGTGTTATCATGCATGTAGATTTCATTTCAAAGTGACCCAGATGCAAAGCTTTAGGATGTACAGTCTGGCACCGAGCCAACCAAAGAACTCACTGGGATGCTCTGAGTTGCCAAGGCTGAGGGGAGCTTCATGCTGTCTGGTTTGTCATTCCCTTCACTGCTGGGTGGGAAAGCCTCTTCTCAGCACCCTCCAGTCTCAGGTCTTTAGTTCTTCACATCAGGAAAGAACACAGGTAAACAACATTAGGATTAACTGAGGGACTTTTGGTATAAATATGACTTCATATCTTCATTTTCTCCATAAAATTACAGGAAAAGAAAAAGGAATAGTGAGGGGGGATACACAAGCTCCATTTTCAGTGAGACAAGGAATATAACTTTCAACCCCCCAAAAAAAATGTGCTTAAAAGTTGACAGAAAGAAAAGACTGAGTGTTAGCAGAGGCTGCTAGTTCATTTCCCAATCACCCTAACTCAAAATAATCACACAGAAACTGTATTATTTACAATACTGTTTGTCCCATAGCTTAAGCGTATTTCTGGCTAACTCATATCTTAAATTTACCCATTTCTATTAATCTGTGTATCGCCACGTGGCTATGCCTTACCACCAATGTTCTGGTGGGCTCTGGAGGAGGCAACTGTCTCCTGTGGTGGGCAGTTATATAGCTTCTCACAGACTCCACCTATTCTCTCTCTCTCTCTNGCTATATTCTGTTAAGCCATTGGCCAAAAGCAGCTTCTTTATTAACCAATGACAATAAAGCATATTCCCAGCATCCATCACCTCCCACCTCAACTGAGGGAGACTGTGATGGCAGATCTGAGTTCAGGGAGAGAATCTCCTGAAGGTCAGGGCTCACCTAGAAGTCTGTAAGTTTGTTCATCTCTTTACAAGAAGCAGGAAACCAGAACTTGGTGGTAGAACATTACAATATATTTTAAGTCCTTAAGAGTAAAGCCATAGGAAAGCCCATGGTCTATAAGTCATTGCTGCAACAGAAACAAAATGCAACCCTCAAGTGGTTTCCTAACAGCCATGTGCTGGCTAGTTTCATATGTCAGCTTGACTAGGTTAGGGATTCCCCAGATAGTCGCTCTTTCTAATGGTGTCTGTGAAGGTGTTTCCAGAAGACAGCAACATCTGGACCATCAGACCCTCCTCACCAATGTGGCAAGCATCATCCAATCCACTGGGGGCTACATAGATCAAAGAGATGAAGGTAGGGAGAATTCTCTGCCATTTCCTATAAGAGCCCCAGGTTCCCAGGACTCTGGGACTTATACTATGGCCCAGCAAGTTCCCAGGCCTTTGGCCTCCAGCTGGATTCTCTGGCTCTGAAGCATCCTGGAAGAATAGTGTGGGCCTTCTCAGTCTCCAGCACCTGTGAGCCACTCCAAGGTAGCCCCCCCCATCTCTAGCTACCTTATTGACTCTCCTCAAGAACCCTTAGGTACCAAGCAAAAGTCACCCATTTTAACACTGCTTTAATCACAACCCAATGGAGCCAAACTATTTTACTTTTTCATGCAAGTTTATATCATACTTTCAACATATTATAAGTCAAGGATTTTAACAAGGAATTGGCTAAAAACCCACTGAGATACTACATATTCTTTTTTTCTTTTGTGTTCAGTGTCTTAAATCCTGCACGTACAGTTACAGCTTATCTCAATTCATGCCGGCCATATTTCAGGTGCTTACAGCCGAACATGATATTGGAAAACTCTTGACTATAGTTGGATTTCATTCAATAAAAATAGACAATATAAACTCTGAATGGATTTTTTTCCAGAGAAGTAAAAAGCACAAAAGGGCAATTTAAGAAGCATTTATCTATCCTTGAGGTAGGGGCATAACTGTTCTGCCTCAGTGGTCCAGGCAGCAGCTTTATTTTCTGCCTCCCTGGTGTCTACACAGGATCTGACAAAGAGTCCTTGGTAATTGGATTGCATAAAGTAACTAACAAAGCACCAGCACAGAGAATTGCCTGAATCTGTAAAATAAGTTAAAGAAGAGTCAAGATGGATGTGAAAGTGAGAGTCTGGGGTCTAGCCAAAGGGGGGCCTGAAGGATAAGAGGTGGGGATGAATGAGGATCTGGTGATGTGAGGGATGACTGTCCCTTTGCAGGTGAGTAAGGTACCAGGGCTGCTGAGCTCAGAGGGTAACAGGAGCACAGCAAACACCAGTTACCGGGAGGCACCAGGTTTTTATAACCCACTGAACCTGAAGTGGACATAGTAAAAAGATGTGATATCAGCGATGGCCTCCGTGTGTATAAAGGACAATGGGGAAACTCAAGTTCATGCGTGCATTTCAGACCTTGGGAGTTTCAAATGGATGGGAGGGGAAGCCAGAAATGAAGAACGCAGTTTGGAAAGGACGTGAGAAGCCAGACTTTCAATAGCCCCCTATTTATGGAAGTGGACAGGGCTTCTCTACTAACAGGGTCTTGGTCACACTGTTTGCATTTCGTGAGTCAGTTGTATTCTCTGGGGATCTGGGAGAGAGGCTGCTCAGCAAAAGCAGCTGCTCTCACTTTAAACAGATTTAGATCAAAGCCTGCAGCAAACAAGCTCTCCGTGTGACACCGCTAATGAAGAAGAAAGTCTCCCAACAGCGCAAAGAAAATATAATGAAAATAAAAGATTTTGACACTTATCCAAGAAAGGCTCACTCAACTCTTTTCACATTTTCTGTGAGATTGTGTGTCAAGGACAGGAAATGTCAGGGGTAATGAGTGAATGGAGCGTGGCCATTTCAGTATTTGAGCATGCTCAGTGAGTTGGCCATGACGGGGACTGTGGCCTTCAGACCCGAAACAACAGTCTCTTAATTACATAGCTTGGCTGCTCATGCAGAGTTCAAAAAATCCTCTCTAGGGAAGAGTGGGGGCCAACTGTGAGTTCCTGTGATTGAGGATACAGAGAGCCAAGTTCTCGGGATCGCGATAGGCATTTCAAGGAAGTTCCAGACTGGGTATGGGCATACATATAATCCCAGAACTTAGGAGGTGATGTAGGAGGGTCTTCTATCTATCTGTTTTTTTCATTGGTTAATTAATAAAGAAAACTGCTTGGTCTTATAGGTCAGAACATAGGTAGGCGGGGACAGAATTGTGGGAGAAAGGAAGCAGAGTCAGGCAGACGCCATGAAGCTCCAGCCCAAGATGGACGTGGGTTAGAATCTTCC
>LOEQ01004413.1:94543-105124 GCA_001685075.1 Bramus lutescens
AGTGCTTAAATGAATACAATTTGTGTGTTGTTATTTTGGGGTATAAACTAGCCATGCAGGAGCTGTGCAGGACAAAAAGCAGGCCTGCTCCCCTTTCACTACAAGGAGGCTGAGGCAGGAAGACTGCTAGTGGGGGGCCAACCTAGGTTATACACCAAGACTGTCTCACAAAAGAAAAACGAAGTGCTGCTGTGAGTACTTTCTCATAAGCCTTTGTGGGGTGGTTTGAATGACAAGGCCCCCACAGGCTCACAGGGAGTGGAACTATCGGGAGGCGTGGCCTTGTTGGAGTAGATGTGGCCTTGTTAGAGGAAATGCATCACTGGGAATGGACTTTGGGGTTTCAAATGCTCACACCATGCCCTGTGGCTCTCTTCCTCTTCCTGCTGCCTGCCACCATGCTCTCCCTCCCTCCCATGATGACAATGGACTAACTTCTGAACTATAAGCCAGACCCAAGTAAGTGTTTTTCTTATAAGAGTTGCTGTGGTCATGGCATCTCTTCACAGCAATAAAACACTAAGCCACCTTGCAGGGGCTCCTTAAGCCAAGCGGGCTAAACAACATCAATCTGATTTAACAGAAGAAAAAGCTGAGACCCTGAGAGAATAGGCAATTTACTCCAGTACACCACTTAGTCTGTCCATAAGTGAAGAAAAATAATCCCTAAAGGGGGAATAGATCCAGACAAAATCAGGAAAGGCAAGAGAAACGGGGCCTGGGAGTACCTGAACCCAAGGGCTCTACAACCATCGCCATCTCTCTCCCCGCCATCTCTGACTCTTTGTTCTCTCAGCCAATCTGCCTTACTGGCTCTGAGCTCTTGTCCTTTTACCCTCACGCCTACTAAAGAAAGAATGTCTTTTACCAAAGCCAGTCCATGGGACTCGGAGACACCATCAGGTTAGCCAGAGTGAGCAACAACTCCAGCCATGACCGCAAAGAAGTCAGCCTGGCCAGCAGGCTTCAACCCCTGTCATGTGGATGTGTTCTGTGTTTCCAGACAACAAAACAGGAGCAGGTGCTAGGCAACCAAAAATAGCAGCCATCACAGTCACTGTCAGGAAGGACACAACCAACTGAGACTAAGGGTAGACCTTGCAGGTTGGCCCGCGGCCATTATTATTGATTCAACAAGTATGCATTGCAGTTTCTGTCCCCTGGTGAACAAACACATACACCCTAGCGAGAAGGCAGACAACACACAGGATAAATAAATGCCGTGGTGGAAACCAATGCGGCGAAGTGGCAAAGAATATTGGGCAGCTATTCAGGTGTGGTTTTTAGAGAACATCCGTAGAGGAAGGAGCCAAGGAGAGTGAAGACAAGACTGCCCTAGGCTCAGGGACAAGATTAAGCTTGCAGAGAGTCTGAAATGGAATAAGAGCAATCCAGATGACTCACAGCAGAGACAAGGAGAGAGTAAAGATCTGGGGACCAACTCAGCAGGGAACTGACGATTTGCTCTCAAACATTACAAAGTCACTCACCAGTCTTTAAGCCTCAGAGTCCTGTGAAGTGAACTAGGCAGGTAGCTAGATAGTGAGGTTACTTCCAGGGAGAGGGAAGATTAGGGTTAAGCAGTTTGAACATGGTGGGGCTGCGGATAGCCACTCTGGATAACTAACTGAGAAGGATACGGAGAGTTATGTCTGGAGTTCTTAGGTAGAAAGTTAAAAGAAACCAAATACAGCCAGGCCTGGCAGTATGTGTCTAATCCCAGCTACACAGGAGAGTGAGGCAGAAAGAGTGCAAATTCAAGGCCAGCCTGAACTAAAGAATGAGTCCAAAGCCGTAACCTAGTGAGACTGTCAAAATGAAACAGTTAAAAAGAGAGCTGATGATGGAGCCCAGTGTCTGAGCACCCGCCTCGCGTGTTCAAAGTCCTGGGTTCCACCCCCAGTTCTGCAAAAACAAAACAGAAATAATGAATAAACAAATAACACAAAAAATAAAGCCAACATTGAAAGGAGAGCACCCATGAAACAGCCTACGGTGACAGTGGAGAGATGGAAGCATAAGATTTAAAACTGCTATGAGATGGACTGGAGCCTAGCGCAGTAGTCATCAGAGAGGCTTCATCTAGCAACTGACGGAATCAGACACAGAGTCCCATAGTGAAACATTAGGCGTCGCTTGGGGAATGCTGCAGAAGAAGGGGGTGGGATTGTAGGAACAAAGGGGTCAAGGGCATCACATGAAAATCCACAGACTCAACTAACCTGGGCTCATAGGAACTCTCAGAGACTGAACTGCCAACCAGGGAGCCCACATGAGACTGACATAGGCCCCCTGAACACATGTGACAGTTGTGCAGCTTGGTCTTCTTGTGAGACACCTAACAGTGGGAGCTTTCTTTCTTTTGGGGCCGCCAACTCACACAAAAAAAATGACACAGATTTATTATTAATTATGAAAGCTTGGTCTTAGCTTAGGCTTGTTTCTAACTGGTTCTTATAACTTAAATTAACCCATAATTTTTAATCTGTTTTCTTCCACATGCTCATCATCTCATCTCCATTATTCCCACATCTGGCCAGCAACTCTGCCTTTCTTCTCAGAGCTCCTCCAGAAGTCCCACCAAGGTCTCCTGCCTAGCTATTGGCCATTTAGCTTTTTATTAATCACAATGACACATCTTTACTGTGGGAGCCCATTTGTGACTCAGTTTCCCTCTGGAGTCCATCTGACTTCTAAGTCATTTGAGTTCAAGCTTGCCTGCTCTGCATTTTTCCAATAACCTTGAGGGGTAGGAGAGACTTCCGATTTAGCCCGTGAGAAAAGAACACTCTATCAAGTAGAAACTATACTGCTGATGATAAACCTCAGGATCATCAAGATAGAAAGTAAGGCTGCTTCTGAGCATCAAGGACATGATAGAGAGGAGGCTGCTCACTCAAGGACAGGGATGGTCCTGTGGTTAGACACCGATTGACCATCTGTGCTGTGCTTTGTTCTGCTTTTGTATATAAGTAAGTTCTGAAATAAACTCTTGGCTGTTTGGCTGCTTGGTTTGACCAACTAGCTGCCAGACAGACCTCCCGATTCTATCTTGTCTTCTGTCTCAGTTTCTTTCATCTGACTTTCCTTTGGCCTTGAGGATCCCCTCCCCAGGAACCCTAGCCGACACTGTAGGTGCAGGCTCCTACACTTCACACAGTGTAAAGAAATATTCCACAAAATTTCCCCCTTTTGTCTAAATAAAAAAGAAAGGTTTTAACTGTAACCCAGTAAAACTATATACAACAAGAACAATTATCAGGTAAGAATTACATTTACAATGTGTAGTCCATTTGCATTTGGAAAAGTTAGAGAAAATACTCCATTATTTATCTATCTTATACCGAAACCATTTTTGTCATAACTTGTATTCCTATCCTAAAAATATCTTTTAGACTTTAAAACATCTTTTTAGACTTAAGCTTTTATGTTTCTCAGACTAATAAACTTTATATCTCTTATGTACATTTCTTTTCTGAATTTGGTAACAATGGAAACTGTAAAACTATAACTACCTAGGCTTCAATCCCCATCAGAGACCCAAGAAGATTAATATATTACTTGAGTAAACAGGAAGTGCAAAGAAAGCAACTTCCAAAACTATAGGAATGACAGAGACATCTGTTTGCCTGGAAAGTCACCCAAGTTTCCTCTGTAATGTTGGGGCATCCATCTTCAACCCACAGGACTAGAATATCTGACAGACTTTTCTGTGAAGCAGGAATTTTGAAGGACTGTCCCACCTTGTCTAGTCAAAGTTCAGCAGTCTTATTCCTTTGTGTACTGCTTATCCTGTTCGTATAACATACTGTCAGCAGTCAAGGCAAGGGCAGTTTCTTGCCCAAATGGCTAGTTTTGCCACAGTGAAAGCAAATTCCATATGGAGGTCCTTTGATTCCCATTATCCTTTTTAAAATTGTATTAGTGCTGCTAGGAGCAGCTGTGTCTACTGTCATGAAAAGACTATGTTATTAAAACATCAAAATTTCATATTCTGTAGGTCTCTGAAGTATTTGAAGAACACCTATCTATTTAAAATATGTCTCTGATTGACCTTGAAAACATACCTAACATGACTATAAGTTTGATTGTTATAGATGACTAACTACTAACATGCATTTATTATCCTAGTTTGTAGTAATAACTTTTGAGGACTAGAAATGTACATTACTTTGTTAAATGAGCTGTATAGGTACAATACCTTAAATAAGAGTAGAAGCCTAAGTTCAATATGATCTAACAAAAATAATTTTAAATTTGTATCAATATACAAAAATCTATACCAGTGTAAAATATTTAAGACTAATAGTTGCTTTTTTAGTTTAAAAGTGGATTTGATAATCTACCTTTTTATCTTATCATTTCTATATCCCCCCTTTTTCTTTTCAGAATGAGATCCCCGAATCTAATCTCCTTTGTTCATTTTTTTCCTGACCATTACTAATAACAGCTTGTAACCACTCTCCCTAAGCAATGACTACTATCCATAACACACTGAATGACCAAAAAACACCCAACCTACCTCTTGGGAATGTGGGTGTCATGTTCTCTAGACAGCTTCCTGTCTTCCTGACTCCTTTACTGGCTTTTGGAACCCTATTCCTCATACTAGGTTAACTTGCCCGGCCTTAATACATGGGGAGGTGGAGTGTGCTTATTCTTACTACAACTTAATAAGCCATGTTTGTAGCTATACATGAGAGGCTTGCCCTTTTTTGAATAGAAACAGAGGAGGAATGGATTGGGGGAAGGTAAAAGAGAGGTGGCAGGGAGGGACTGGGAGGAGAGGAGGAAAGGGAAACTGACTTGAATATAAATTTAATTAATTAATTAATTTTAAAACTGCTATGGTAAATGCCACCATTCACTGGGAAGTCACCCAAAGGCCTGAAGGTGACAAAGGAGAGGGGCTGGGAGACAACAATCCAAATAGAGCCAATAGCAGCTCAGGGAAGGCATTGCCAAGTGGAAACCTTGAAGAGGCCAAAAATAGTGAGAAAAGGGCTCGTGAGAAGGCTCCACAGGAAGAGCACTTACTGCCAAGCCTGACGGTCTTTGCTTGATCCCAGCTGCATTTGCTAAAAGGAGAGAATCAACAATGCTAAACTGACCTCTGACCTCCCTCCACACTTTCTCCATGGTGCACGCACACACATATGCATGCCTGCACATACACACACACACACACACACACACACACAAACAAACAATTTTTAATTATCTTAAAGAATCAAAACAGAAGAGTAACAACACTGTGTGCATCCACACGGAAGACACAGGGGAGCTTGCTAAGAGCAGTTCATAGCAGATGTAGACGCAGCATTCGGATGAGGAGCACAGTGGTGGAGAGGGGTAGGGAAGGAGACTGTGCCTCTGTGCAGCCTCTGTAGATGCTGAGGAAGTGGGGCAAGCAGACTGGGAGACAGATAGAGGTTAGGAGCCAACATTCTTTTTATTTATCTCATTTTCTAAAGGTTTATTTCTTTAATTTGCAGGAATCAAACCTGGGCCCTTGTATGTACTGGACAGGTACTCTACTGCCAAGATACATCTCCAGCCAGGATCTTCCATTAAAAAACACTGTAAATTTTCAACCTGATCCCTAAGTAGGTAAGAGAGTGTAAGAAGTCAAGCTGTGAGGGGGTACTCCAAGCTTAAGTGGTGAATTCAGAATATTAGAGACACTAGGAACATAGAAACCTGTTGAAGAAGGCCAGGGGCACCCAGTATCTGCCCCCAACAGAGAGGGCACATGGGCAGCAATGGACAAGGCTAGCAGGATGAGCACGCCCAGTCCTCCTTGGAGCTTACATCCCACTGTGTGCTCCCAATATTACATGTGAAGCTACAAAACTTAATGCTTTTCCTCCTGGTTTTCAATCTTGTTCCTTCCTTTTCTCTCCCTATTCTATATTTGGGGAATAGTCATATTTACTGCATGCTACTGAATCTTGAAGATATATATAAATATATATAAATAAAAATGTATAAATATAATATATATGGGTTCACAGCTAAGAGTTTGCTTTGAGCCTCAAAAAAGACTCAACTAAACTTGGGGGCCTGTCTGAGATAGACTGGATGCATATTGCAGTGTGGCCATAAGTCTTTGGTGCCCAGAGGTAGAGTGTTATGGTTTGACTATGAAACATCTCCACAACATCAGGTGGTAAATCCCAGGTCCCTAATTTATGGTATATTTTATGGAAGTTCTGGAAACTTTTGGAACTTAGTTTAGCTGAAGAAAGTAGATCACTAGAGGTAGGTCCTTTGGGGTATGAAATACATGTACACTTTCTGTGTCCCTTCTGCCTCCTGGTTGCCTTGAGGTGAACTGTTGTTTGGTCTTGCCATGCCTTCTCTACTACCCTAGACTATATTCTCTTAGAGAGAGAGAGAGAGAGAGAGAGAGAGAGAGAGAGAGAGAGAGAGAGAGNCTGAGTTCAATTCCCAGCAACCACATGGTGGCTCTCAACCATCTGTAATGAGACCTGGTGCCCTCTTCTGGCCTGCAGGCATACATGCAGACAGAATATTGTATATTAAATAAATAAATAAATAAATAAATATGCTTTCCTGGGACTATGTTTTCCCCCAAGATCATTTCCACTTCTAATAGACTACAGGCTTTCCTTTTCAAAGGGCAGAAAGATAATGTCCAGCTCCAAGAAGGACTCAAGTGGGTGGAAGTATTGCTGCAGAAGAATTGTATCACCCAGGGAGTTCTATGGGGTAGAATCTTGGCAACCAGCCACCAAACCATCACCAGGCACCTGTGGAGGAAAACAGAGAGGAAAGTTCCAGCACAGATGAGTGGGGCTCAAAGGCTCAGCATACAATGCTGAGTGGTTTGGAACGATTCGGAGCTTCTAAGAGCCTGAGATCATTGGGACCCATTCCAGTTCTCTTCCATTGGAGGGAAACACATCGTTGAAGCTAATCACCCAGCAAAGCTCATCAAATGTGGGCCAAATAGAGAAACAGTAAGAATTCCCTTGGGCCACTCAGTGGATAACTGTTCCTGCCATGAAACTTGAAGATAATACACATGTCAGGGGCAGAGGGCAAGGGACAGCCCTTGATGTGGTAGTTGTTATATATGGACTAATAGTGGAAGACATGAATGTAAAGTCTTCAGATTAAAAAAAAAAAAGCAAACTCTCAAGCCATCATTTAGAAGGGGTAGATGTGGACCACTTTTACTTCCAAGAAACAAGGGTCTCCCACAAAAGGCAAAGCAAAGAAAGAGGGGTTACTAGAAAGACTCCTTTATATGGTGGACACATAATAGTGGTTCTTCAATGAATTTTTAAAATGAGTTCTTACACTCAGGGTGCACTAGAAGTCAAAAGTGGGAGTTCTCCTCCTAAAAGAAAGTTATTTTCAAAGCCAGTGGACATTCCCTATGTCTCAAAGAAGAGACTTGTGAATTTACTAAGGCCCGTCATCATGGGAACTATACAGATATTTACTTGTTTCCAATTGGAGATGGATAGTCTACCAAACGCAGCTATTCAAGCAGCAGTCACCCAAGTGCTGTGACACAAAGGATTATGTGCCACCATCAGGAGATTGTCTTTGCCATGATTATGGCTGTTCCAGTTCATGTGCTGCTTACATAATTAGAAAATCCCTCATTGAGTGTCTCTGGGCTTTAGCCTCCAAGGGTATCAAGGTTGATGGCACCTGCGCCCGGCCTGTCATGATGCTATTTTGGGAAAGGATGAGATAATGCCTAAAACTACATGATCCACATCACCAGCTGAGGTTACCACATGAGTACATTCCTTTCATTTTTTCCAATTAATCACTTGAGTAACCGCAAGCCCCTGTCATCAAGCAGTGTAGTACCTGCCACCTTGAGGCCTTATCCCTACAGCATTCAAGGACACTTTCCACTACAAACAACAGAAAACCCAACAGGAGCTTATCCAAATAAGAGTATATTTGCCTTCCATAGCAAGGCACCAAATTAGGCAGGACAGGGTAGGAAGTCACTGAAGTGTGTCCTCAAAGATCAAAGTCTTAGATCATTTTTTTTCAGATTTATTTATTATGTATAGAGTGTTCTGTCTGTCTGTATGCTTCCTGGCCAGAAGAGGGCACCAAATCTCATTACAGATGGCTGTGAGCCACCATGTGTTTGCTGGGAATTGAACTCAGGACCTCTGGAAGAGCAGTCAGTGCTGTTAACCTCTGAGCCATCTCTCCAGCCCCAAAGTCTTAGATCTTGATCCTATATAATGATATGTCATCATAGAATGACTGTTACACCTCCAATGAGGAAGAGGGAAAAATCCAAGGACAAAGTGATTTGACTTTACTTTGAATTTTTTATTACAGTATTATTCTGTAGGGTGCTAGGGGCTCACACATGTCATGACATACTTGTAGGAGTCTGTTTTCTCCTGTCATAATGTGGGTCCTGGGTGCTGAATTTAGGTCATCGGACTTGGTGGCAAGCTCCTTTACCTTCTGAGCCACCTCTTGGGCCCCTTTTTAGTTGGAAATAAGAATTCTACCTAACCTATTGGCAAGAACTAGACCACATGACCACTCCTTCTTCAGTAGACTCTGGCATGTTGAACAAACTCAATGTTTCATCTTTTATCATTGAAAGCAGTGGAAGAACAAAGATGCAAGTGACTTTGAGTTAAACAAGCCTTTGAGTCTACCACACCCTGGGGCTTATTCTGCCCCACGTTAGAAAGCCAAGTGGAGAAGAACAGGAAAGTCTATTTGCCTGTAATGTGGACCCCATTCATTTGTCATTGAACGTACTGCCTCCTTATAGAGTTGTTTTCCACAATTAGTCCCACACAGTGAGCTCTCATCTGCTGCAGAGGTGATGCTGTTCTCCTATCTCCCTACACAAACCACCACGCTTGATTCTCTTTCTGTAGTGCTTAGGTTACACACAAATGCCCAGCCATTATTCCCAAGTGTGGTGGTTTGGAAAAAGAGGACCCCCCAAAAGGAAGTGGCACTATTAGGAGGTATGGTTTTGTTGGAGTGGGTCTGGTATTGTTGGAGAGAGTATGTCACTGAGGAGTGGGCTTTGAGGTCATCTTTGTTCAAGCTACACTGTGAGACAGTTTACTTCCTGTTACCTACAGACCAAGATGCAAAACTCTCAATTCCTTCTCCAGCATCATGCCTACCTGTATGCCGCCATGTTTTCTGCTATGATGAAAATGGACTAGACCTCTGAAACTATAAGCCACTCCAATTAAATATTTTCCTTTACAAGAATTGCCATGGCCATAAAGACTTTTCATAGTAATAGAAACTCGAAGACAGAAGTTTGTCCCAGGGACTGGGGTATTGCTGTGATATGCCTGACCATATTTTTGTTTGAAGAAATTTTGACTTTGGCACTTTGGGTTAAGAAAACAGTGGGATTCTTTTAGCTCTGCTTAATGGGCCATACTAGTAGGAACATGGAAGACATGGTACTGAGGGTCATTTGTAATGTACCGGGGCAGACTCAAGAGGTTTATGAGTAAAAGAATGTTAGTATGAGGCTTCTGTCATAAACAGAAAGCTGGTGAAGATGTAATTGAACAAGAGGGCCAAGTTCCAGGCCCAGCCAGCAGCAGAACTTGGCAGCTTCAGCCACCTGGTTCTGACTTTAAAGTCAAGGACAGAAAAAAAAGGAGTTATGGAATCTTTCTCTATGACTAAGGAAAGCCACTGAGGCATATTCCAGTCTGGCAGGAATATTCCTGCATGGAGGCCCAGAGAGACCATTGTGTGAAGCTGTAAAGGTGAAGCCTGGAATGTCTTGGAGACACCAAGATGTTGGAGATGCCAGAGCCATGGGATACCTGTGAAGAGAGCTGTTAACAGGGAATGGAATGAGCCCAAGAGAAAGACATGTGTTGCAATCAAAAATGCAGAAAGGAATTGGGAGATCTGAAGAGTGTTTTGACATCATACTTGGAGATGCAGAGTTTGGAGTTTACCCAGTTGGTTTTCAATCTTGCTTTGGCCCAGTATCTCCTCACTAGGCTGCCTTCCCTATGTTTTGTAATGGTAATATATATCCTGTGCCATTACATGTTGGAAGTGTGCAATCTGATTTTTTTACTTTGATTTTAACAGAGGATTACAGTTAAGAGAGTACATGAAACTCAGAAGAGACTTTGAACTCTAGACTTTTAAATAAGTTTAAAACTATTGTAGATTATGGAGACTTTTGAAGCTGGAATGAATACATTTTGCATTATGATATGGCTACAAGCCTTTGGGGACCTAGAAGTAGAATGTGGTGGTTTGAAAGAAAATAGCCCCTGAAGGAAATGGCACTGTGAAGAGGTGTGGCTTTGTGGGAGTAGGTTTGACCTTGTTGGAGGACATGTGTCACTATGAAGGTGGGCTTTGAGGGTTCCTTCACTCAAGCTCTACCCAGTGTACAGTCCCCTTCTGCTGCCTACAGGTCAAGATGCAGTGGTATTTCATTTGTATCTTAATACATAAAGCTTGCCTGAAGTTCAGAGAGTAAAACAGCTGCACTGATCAGCCTTACAGAGCAGGCAGTGGTAGCACACACCTTTAATTCCAGTAGCCATGCTAGTTGCC
>LOEQ01004414.1:20832-53616 GCA_001685075.1 Bramus lutescens
TTAGTTTTGTGCATGGTGATAGATATGGATCTATTTTCATTCTTCTACAGGTTGGACTTCCCACAGGGCAGGGAACCCTGTCTGCTCTTTGGACTGGAGAGGGAGGGGGAGAGGGAGGGGGGAGGAAAATGGGAGGTGGGAGGAGGTGGAAATTTTTAATATTTAAATAAATCATAAAAAATCTTTATTTTCAATTATAGGATTTGAGCTCTCGATTAAATCCTTTCTACCACTGCCTTGAAGGTACAACAGCCTCATGTGCTGTGGAAATCAATATATTATACTTTCTTTTAATTAGGAACTTTATTTCATAGTTCTTGGGGATCATTAATGAGACCCCAGACATTCAAATTAATGAAACCAGATATTTAATAGATAGATAATAAGAAAGAAAGTGAAAACTACAATTTTTAAGATAAAATAATTCAAGGTAGACTAGAACTTCTATCTCTTTCCACTTTTTTCTTTAAGTCTCAAAAAGCCTTTTAAAAAACTAACTATATTGATTTCAACATTTACACAATTTGATACTTACAATGAATTTGGAGTGTCAAATCTAGAAAACTAGTTCAAATAAGAAAGTGTCTCTTCCTTAAGACAACCATATTATATGCAAAAGCGCTCTCTCTCTCTCTCTCTCTCTCTCTCTCTCTCTCTCTCTCTCTCTNTCTCTCTCTCTCTCTCTCTCTCTCTCTCTCTCTCTCTCTCTGTCCCTGTGTGTGTGTTTGTGTGTGTTTATGCGTGTTACTAGAGATTAAACCTAGGACCTCAAATATGCAATCAAACCCTCTGCCACTGAGCTCTGTCCTCTGCTCCAGAACATTTGCAAATTCTAAATATATTCATGCTGTCATAAAAATGGAGCACATGGTAAGATGAGTAAGAAAGATATTACTGAAAATAATTCTTCATTACACATTTGATATAATCTGATAATGCATTAGAATAGGATTCAGTCGAAATATTTTTAGCCCAAACTCAGACTTTGACCTTTTTTGATATTTACATATTTTATTATAATAAGGTGAATTCATTCAAACAAATGAAGCACGTATTATTCTGTAATATATCTCCAAGTACTTTCAAATGCTTTCCATCTAAAAGGTTAGAAAGAGAAACAAATACAAAAATTTTACATTACAATTTAAAGTATCATAACCTGGGTTTTTTTTTTCTATGAAGAATGACTAACAATAACTAAGATGAATCTCTACAAAGGAAGTTTCTTAGTAAAGTGTAGGAAGGTGGGTCACATGCTTGCTGTTCAAGAATGAGGACCTGAGGTAGAACCATTGGCACTGAGGTGCTGCTTGATCTCAGCTCTGGGAGGCAGAGACAAGATGTTCTTAATGGCCTCACTGGTTTAGTCTTGCTAATATAGTTAATCAAAACTGAGCTGCAAGCTCAGCAGGAGTCCTTGTCTCTGCAAACAGAGACAGTAGAGAGCAGCAGAGGAGAAATGCACTGTCAGTTCATAGGTACACATTCAGGTTCAATCACAACCATCTATCATACGCAATTGAAATGTATTCAGACTGCATAGACATCATACCCAGAAGCAAGCGCAGGACAAAATTATAAACTTGGCTGCTCTTCCTAAGACTGAACTTCAATTGATTCTTGCCTTAATTCAATATCCAAATAGCATATATTTAAATATTAAATGCATGCCTAATTATGCAAGAAGGGAAAACAACTCATTTTGAAAGCCACAGAGCTTAATGATAAGAGTGAATGCTGCCAGGAAGGAGGAGATCCCTGGAGATCAGGAGTCTGCTCACCATTTAAGTGAGAGGTTATGGACATACGGCAATCAAATTCCTGATCAAAATGTTTGGAGGCACTGCAATGTCAAAAACACTCTTTTCAGCATCATCTATTTGGACATTCATATGCCTCCAAAACATATTGGCCAATGAAGTGTATTTCCACTTATGTTCTGCCAAGTCTCACTCATTAGCTTAAAATTCTCATTTTGTAGCTTTTATAAAAAGGACTTTGGCTTAACTGTACCATGTTACAAAGTTAAAGTTTTTCTAATTTGTTTAAACTTTCAGTGCTACAAAAGCACCACAGATTCATATCTAGATATTAACTTCAGTTATCTACTAGACCCGGGATCTTGTTGCTGATAAATTTTAAAAGCTATTCCAAAGAATGTTTCTGATATTTTTCTGGCAAGAAAATGACCAAAATTCAAGAGTAAAGGAGAAATGTTGCAAAGATATGGAATAAATGGATATGATAATCTATAGTACAGGTAAACTCCAATAGAATGCAAGTGCAGTTTAAAATGTAAATAGTTACCATATTTATTTACAATATTTTATATTTTCTTTTGTATTTCTGTACCACTTCTTGAAGTGTTGATAGAAAAATTGTTCAAATCTTTTGTTTTGCTTTCTTTAAAAATGTGCTTATTCCAGTAGCTGTTTTGCCCCTTATTTAAGTTTTTAGGAGTTTGTAGACTGAAGGAGGATATATTCAGTTTTTACATGTCCCTAAATACATATAAATATGTATACTAAATGGACAACAAACCCATAATTAAATACAGATTACAATTGATTTAAATTTCAAATTGGGTCAGGTTCACATTATTTTAGGAATGGACATTATTAAAGGAAATCACAGAAGTATTATTCTGTAATTCCATAAGTGGCCATAAATACAGTGACTGAAAACGTGACTTATTATTTCATATTGTCTGGATGTAAGAAGTAACAATATGGTGTTGACAATTTCTCTTTCAAGGTCACATACACCTGACATCATTATGTGAGTTAAGCTTGCTCTCATCTGGAGATCAGTATTCAATTTTAAGTTCCTAAGTCTCACTCTCTTGTTGGATAGCCAGAGCCTTTCTGAGGTCTAGAGATCATGGCCACATACCTTTACTTTTCCCTGGCAATTTAGTTTTTAAAGTCATCAGAAGGCTCATTTTCAACTGCTGCTGCTGATTGAAGTCTGATTGTTATTAGGTCAGGTATCTCAGGATAATATCCATTTTTATTAACTCACAATGAGTGAGTTAGATATCTTAGTATGTTAATAAAACTTCTTCGGCCACATAACATAACACAGAGAAAATATAGCAACATTGTTTACATTCAAAATATATAAGCTTCAGTTTACAAATGCTCATATAGTAGAACTGTCACATAATCACGACAGAAATTATTAGCTCTGCTGTCATTGAATGAGCTAAGTAACATGTTTTGCTGTCATTACATATGATTATGCTTGAAAAATACTATACATATATGAATTTGATACAATTATTGTATCAAATCACATGAAGAAGTAGCATTAAGGCTACTATTTATTTTGAAGGTTTATATAAACTTGCAACTAAAAAGTCCATTAAAAATAATGAAGTCAAGGAGAAAACATGATGACAGAAATAAAGTATTTTAATGCAAAATAAAAATTTTAATTAGACATTATCAAAAGAAATAATCAAATCCATCTTGCTATGAGAGATGAAAGTTTCATAGAGTTGCACAGATTCACACAGGACCAGAAAGGTGGTAAAAGTCACATTGCCATAGAGTTAATTCTCTTAATATGTTAAATAAAAGTAATTTGTAAAGCATCTGGAATTATTTAACAAAACATGCTATTTAAGAACCAAATTGGGTCCTGCCTGACTCAGTCCACTTTTTAAAGGAATATTGTTATGTTTATAGTTTTAAACTAAAGAAATGATTACATGCCAATCTTAGAATATGAGAATCATAAGCACAGACCTTGACAAGTTGTTCATTTCCAGCCTAAGAATGTAATGTAATAGAATGGGGCTGGATAGTCACACAGAAAGATAAAAGACAAAGAGTTTTCATGAATTGAAAATTCTGCTTATCATCTTAAATTTAATCCAAACATTATGAAATGAGTTTATTGTCTCTACTCATTAATAGTATTGTGTCTGGTATTGATATAAATATGAAAACATAAGTGATAATGATGAGCAATGTCCAACTAGGTATAACTTAACGTTCCTATGCATAACTTAGCCTTTTCCCCCACACATATTATCTGCTTCAACATTTATTCTAGAATTAAATATTCCTATTTTCATTCATTTATAAGAAAAATGTTAGAGGGATTCTCATATGTGAGAGTTTACTTCATGGTGGAATAAGATGGTGATACAAGGAATCAGTCAAAATAGAGAAGGTCAAAGAGCATGCTGTGTTTAAGTCAGATTTCCCTGGGTCCCCTCACATCCTTTTTATGTTTCCCATCTATACTGTTCTTCTTCTTCCTCATCTCAAATTTTCTACCTTCATATGGATGGATTTTATTTTACCCACTACCTCTGAGAGGTGTTTCTTGTTTTGTTTTGCTTTCTTCTGATAATCGAAGTAAATTTGTTTCTCAGTTTTCCTGAGTTTTTTTCTCTCTTTTCATAGATCATAGTTTTCCTATGAGACCCCTTGGAGTTGACATTTGATACTGTTTTCTGAGAAATAGATGAAGATGACAATCTGTCTGTAAATAAGGAAATAAATTCCAGGTAAAAAATCGCAAAGCTGGAATCAAGCATTTATGCTAAAATTTTGTTTACTGGTATCTACGCCTGTTTTCCAGTTTTACTAAACTCGTGGATTGTAGTTATTTTTAATGTAAGGTGGTAACCTGTATACTGAATACAAGGAAATCAGTAAGAAAACCGCCAAGCCAACTGCTCCATTGCTAGGAAAGGTTTTCATTGTGAATAAGAGAGTGAGAACATCCAGAGGAAACTGGAAGAATCCAGAACAGAGAGTAAGAGATACACACTAGACAAGGCCACCAGACTGAGTATGGCCAGGGCTTCCTGCTTAAAGACAATAGCAATAGCAGGAAAGAATGGTGAAGCTAAAAAGAGTTCAAAAATAGAATAAAGTGAGAAAGAGGTGGAGAGAGAAATAGAGAGAGTGACAGAAACACACAGAGAATAAGAGAGAGCCAGTGCTGGAAGTGATAAAAATAGCTCATTATCAGGAAGGCGAGTGGTTGGAGGGAAGGTAGGGCTAGCTGGGCCTAGCTGGGCTAGGAATGAGGACTTTGAAATATATAAAAAAAATTTGTGCATAGGAACTAAGGGAGTCTGGGGCCATAAGAAGCCATAGGCATGAGTGAATGGAGCCATATGTCCCTTCTGCCAGAGGTAGGGGAAATGACTCCTTTTTTCAGATAGAAACCAGTTCACAAGTTCCAAGGAATGCTAGCTTTCACCTGACTACCAGACATCCTCCTATGGTTCTGGTTGAGTTGGATACAGACTCAATTTTGGAATGAGTCTGTTGATCTTCCCTTTGGAGAAGAAATGGGGTGGTACCCTTGGGTCACACACACACACGCAGACACACACACACACACACACACACACACACATGCATGCACACAGGCACACACAGTCAGAAGGCAGACTGGGTCAAGATAGAATGTATATACTTGAAGAGCTGAAGGGCATTTGGCAATGTCTGGAGACACTTAAGCTCTGATTCAGTTCTTAGGTAACAGCCTTTGAAGGGAGGGAGAGACTCTGCTGATGTCAAATTAGTGGAGAATAGGGATGTTTCTCAGCACTCTGCTGTATTCCCATCATCCCTACAACAGAAAGTTAAACAGCCTAGCATTAGCTCATGTTGATATTATAAAAATTAATTTCAGAATATTTCAAACAGTGGGATAAAGCTAGCACTCAACTACATCATTAACATGTATTTGCTTATTCTGTGCTGTAAATTGAGCATAGGACCTGTGCACACTAGGAGTACTCGACCCCATGACTCTGTACTGTGTATTTTTTGATTAATAAAAAGCTAACAGCTAAGTTCCTCAACTTCTTTTCTTTGTATGAAATAATGTGAATTTGTCAGATCATTTGATATGAATTACTTTAAACCAAATAAATCTGAGTGATAAATGTAACTCATGGAGATATAATTCATCATGTGATTTGGCAAATCTGTACTATCTATCCTGTCAAAAGCTAAGAAAGAGACTTGTACATTTTTTCACTTTCTTAAAGGATTCATTTGAGCTTTTATTCCATCTAGTAAGCCACCCAAATTCACAGTCAAAATCTTTACTAGGAAATAACAAGCTAAAAGTGAAATCAACAGTCTTAATCTGCAGAAGTATATGGTAGCAACTACATTATACAAGCAATCTGGCATTCTAATACTGCACACATTTTAAGTCAGAGGAGAAGCCTAGAACCTATTGTTTATTTTCTATTGTATGTCAATAAATGGCACTGCCAAGTAAGAAATGAAGTAATTGTTACACTAAGAACAAATGGGGAGGGAAGCTAGATCATGTAGAACATGGGAGTTTGCGGCGCACCCCGCCCCCGTCTGCGCTCTAAGCTCTAGAATCCAGATCGCGAGCTTCGGGCAAGGGGCTGAAGGTTGAGAAAACACAGGCAGAGACAGACACTCGTACCTCCAATCACTGGTACAAAGCCCTCCTTTAATAGCACCATGGAGGCTTAAATAACCAGCAGTCAATGGCCAGCAGGTGAAAATCCCATCCTCTGATCCTCTAGGTAAGGCACAGCTTTTAGTAACTCCAATTAGAAGGCTCTAGACAGGGAAGAACAGCTCAAGACCAGGACTCAATTGGTACCAACAGGAGTTGACTTTTATAAGGTAGAGTGGCTTGCATGCTAGAAAAGTATGCAATAAATAAATGACCTGTAGAGTACAGGATCAGAAAGGCAGTCTGCAAATGCTATCAGAGACAACAGATCTAGTTCTCACTATAAGACTGAATATAGGACTGGAATCCTAAGTAAAAGGATTATCACCAGCAGATTCTCCACCATGGCATCCACTAGCCAAATACTATGATCTTGTCATCCTAACACATCCTCAGCAATTACACATCTCCTGTACAACATCTCATCATCAGCCATCACCACAAAGAGGTTTCAACAGGAAGCATTATTTGAGAGAATATGCAATGAATATAGGTGATTCTCTTAAATGTATGAAGCCAAATGCTTCAGCACATGTCAGCTTCTTCAGAGAGCCTGCCAGTATCACCTCAATCTATGTTTTCCATCGTGGTAATGAAATGTCCATGATACTCATTTGTGCCATGATATGTCTGTCTGTCTTAATTCTAGTCCTGACTGCACCCTGAATTATAGCATGGAGCTTGTTTGTCTTGTTCAAAACAGCTTTCTTTTACTTGAAATAGTACATGGGAACCTAATGCATACAAGTTCTCGGTAAGTATTTGGTATATAAAGAAAGGATTAAAACTGAATAAAAACCATGTTCTTACCTAGGTGTATTTATCAAGATTATATGAAATAAGTCCTAGTTAACTAGGTCTTCAATAACAGAGTGCCATAGATCAGGCAGCTTAAACAACAGATATTCTTTTCTCATAACCTAAAGACTAGAATACCTGGGTACAGATATGGGTAGAATATGAGGCTGGAGAGACAGCTAGTAGTTAAGAGCTTGCATTATTTCTGCAAAGAATCCCAGTTCAGTTTCTATAAACCACTTTGGTAGTTTGATGAACAGAATTATAATGGATAGACCAACAATGAAAAATGGGGGAGGGGAAATGAATGCCGATTAAGAGATATCCTGTAATTGCCAACCATTGGCAATGTATAGAGCAACATAACACCCAGAGGAAGGACACGAAATCCTAGACTAAATGACAGGGTGGCACATGAGGCAACAGAACATTCATAGCAAGATAATGAACTTACACCAGGTGCCACTCAACAAACAGATTCTAAATGAGTGAAGGACATCTTTTCCTATTAAAATAAATTTTATTTTAAATAATTGTTTATAACATTTTTGTATTTAGTTGAAATCATCTTTGTTATCATTTGATCCCTGGCAATTCTTAGGCATGCATGAGCAGCCTGGGGTAGTTCTCCAGTTGTTCCTATTCTGAACAGTCCTAGATGCTCATGTTATTATTATACCCAAGGTTCCCTGATCACCCTTTATGCTATCTAAAGCGGTTTTCTGGGCCTTCCTCTTCACCTTATCCCATGCACTCCTCCAAGGAGTGCTATCTTTGGGTAACTGACATCATTCATTCTCATAACCTGGCCAAAATATCGCAAGCGCCATTGCTGTATCCTGTAGTTTACTTTCTTCTGCAGATGGAGATGTTTTTTTAATGTTATTGCTGTGCAGTCTATCTCCTGTTGTGATACTTATAATCCTCCTGAGACTTGCCATCTCAAATACATTCAGCGACTGTTCTGAGGAGCATTTCATTAGTCAACGTCTGTGGAGAACTAAGAGATCAGCTTAAGACAATCGTAGGAGTGTTGCAGGGATGCACCCTCTCACCACTGCTCTTTAATATGTTCCTGAAATTAATAATAGCAACCGTCCTGGAGGATGAGGAGAAAGGCATACAGATAGGTGGTCTGTGAATCAAGAATTTGCAGTGTGCCGACAATGCAGCCCTACTCGCAGAAAGTCCAACTGAACTGCAGGCCATGGTAAGGAGAGTGAGGGAAGGAAGTGAAAATATTGCATGAACGTTAACTTCTAAGAGACTGAGATACAACAAATGGAAAGGGTGCACAAGGATTTTAACATTTTCAAAAAGAATCAGAACCCCAAGCAAACAATTAGCTTTGTATATCTGGGAGGAAACTCAGTCTAGCGGAGGGAACTATTCCAGATGTCAAGAGGCAGATAGGGATAACGAGGGCTGCCTTCCGGGAACTAGGAAATGTGTGGGCAGGAAAAGAAAGAATGACAACAACAAAATTGCAAGTATAAGAGACACTTGTGTTGAGCTTCCTTCTTTGTATTTCCCAATTTAGATGAAATACCCAATAGTAAAGTCTTATTTCCCCACTAGTATTTATCGCCATTTTGTGTAAAAGCAAAGAAAACACGTACACATGCGCACCAATGCAAACACACACACAAATAAAATAAAATAAAATCTCACTAATGAGGTCAATTCATAACTGTCTTTACATTAGAAAGCAGCCACATGGTTTAAATTGAGGAGACTAAAGCTACAGTTCCAAATACTATCATCCCTAAAGTTGAAACAATGGAATATTAAGATATGTATAACCTAAAATCGCTAACTACAATTTTTAGAATCAAACCTTTGAAAATTATTTAAAAGATACTTGTTTAGTGTATTTTAAGGAGTTTTTTTCTGAAAAATAAATAAAATCACATGAAAATATCCCATTAACCTCCTTAGATGATGGATTAAGCAATAATTATGTAAGTATATTTAAAAGCATGAACATTCAGGTGTACTGGTAACAGTTACTGAGCATAGCAGGTATAAAACATAATCTATATTAATAAAGATCTAGAACAATACACTAAATGTCAAAATAGTAATAATAAATGTCTGGCATTTGCTATCCTCAACATGTAATTATTGTTATATGAAACACTGTGATCAACTACCTTTTTAAATGAGATCATTCAAGTGCACAGTGAGTTACCATTGTATAAGTTGTACAAAGAGCTGAGCTTCTGGGATTTCATATATATATACTTATATATACATATATATATATGAATTGCAATATCTATATCTATATTTTTCATCCTAAATTTTGTATTATTATGGTATTTGGTAATTATGACCTTTTTCAGAGTCATGGAAATTATACATACCAAATAAGGTAGCTAGGAGCTTTTAGAGTGTTTTATATGGACAATCATAAGACAAATTAGAGCCTTCTGAAACCTCATACGCTAGTTAAGATCCTGGGATTGCAAACAACACACAAGTGAAATTCATAATATGAAAACCTAAAAAATTGTAGATAATTTAAAATACTGTGATGGGTGTAAAAACAAAAAAAAAATAAGTCCATTAGTGGTAGAGGGTGGTAAATCACAAAGCATTAGCTCAAAGGAGCTGCTCAAATTTTGAAATTATTATAGTATTTTGATGTCTGTCATCATGATAGAATAAACTGACATAAAAGGCTTCATTTCTTTCATTAAGAAATAGAAAAGTGAAAGGTTTTAGACTTTTCAGAATGAACGAGCACACATGTGTAACTTTTTAAAGTGTAAGTAATAATGAAAATTTCCAATCTTATAATGAAGAATAACAATAAATCTACTATTATTCCAAAGCAAACAGGAGTGATTGTGTTAGATGTTGTAGCTTAGTGCATTCTTCTTCAACAGTGAAATCCTTAACCACAGAGATGTCATAAAACGATTATGTTAGAACACTGAGGGATTTTTTTTAGTGTATTTTTTTTTTTTTGGTTCATAGGGAGACAGACACTTTTTACTCTCTGTTGAGTAGAATGTTTGAAGGCTTCTTTAGTGCTAACTGCTTGGTGCTTGAAAACACAAAATAATACATGCCTGAACAACTGGTCTCGGAATTGCTTGTTATTTTCATTTGTGTTGACATTTGCTCTGAATCTTGGGAACATTCTCTACTCTCGTACTTGGAGAATGTTGGGGCCTAAAGGTTTTGTCATCTATTCTTTCTTCTTTAAAATATTTATGTATTTTTTGTGCTGGCCATTGCACTCATATGAAGGTCAGAGGAAACCTTATGGAGTCAATTCTTTTCTAGGTATGGATCCCAAGGACTGAATTAGTGCTACCTGGCTTTGAAGCACACGCCTTACCTTGTTGAGCCGTCTTGTTGTCCCATTTCTATTCATTTGAAAGCAGAGCTACTGGCCAACTCGAATCACACACTAATGCTTACAGGAAACCCCTGCGGGCACACTGCAAAATATGCGCTACTGGTTTTCCAGGTGTTCATTTCACTTAAGCTAAAACACCTATGCAGTAAATATGACGATCTTTTCCTTAGAATTCAACTTCCTAGCATTTTATTTTGTAGTCTGCAGTGTTCAATATTTTATTATTCAATGTTTTAATGTTTAATGATCATGGGATTTAAAATTTTTGTCCTTAGCTAACGCTAGAGTAAAGATTTTGATCTCAAGTCTGAATATGCAGAAGTATAACATTTGTAATCCAATCAGGTTGCGATTTATACTAAATTTAATGACATATTTTCTAGTGTTAATTGTCAACGTGTGGTATTTAAGGGGGACATTCAAATTTAATAAGCTACATTTGCAGATTTAGAACTTTTTGGCTTACGCATTCAGTATAGGAAATGACTTGTCAATAGTGACTGACTGAATGCAGCCCATAATTATAACTGCAGCTGTAAGAGCAAAGGGGAATGACTGTGTTGTCATGGAAGCACACTTTTCTTAACCCATGCCTTTCAACAGATAACATCAACTAATTTTGTATAATTGTCAATACAGAAATAACATTCTTCATGTTTCTAATGATTTTAGCAATGTTAGCATACAGTGTAAGCTTTACAAAAAAAGAAATCTCAAAGATAATAATTGATTTTGAGATGCATTATTGAATCCCTAATACTGTATCATTAGCTTACTAAAAAGCATATTGAAATGCACATATATTATGACAGCAGAATGTTACATAATAAGCTTAGGCAGCAGAAAGACAGAAACAAAATGCAGAACAAGTCTTAAAATGTAAAATAACTTTAGTGAGGCTAAACACTCCACCATAGATAGGGAGAGAAATAGAATCAGTTGAAAAGGAGAGAGAAGGGCAGGACACAAGAAACTGGCTTTTATATTTGCCCCCTAGGAAAATCTAAATATTTAAATTAAATGAAAATTATCCCTTATTAATTATTAAAGACAGAAATAAGTACTAATTTTTCCTTTATGGTAATATTTAAGGATTGAAGAGGAAAAGCTGCACCATCAAAGAAAAATATTTATTAAAGAAACAATGAAATGTGACCAGGACTGGGCTAAGCATGGATATGAGCCATGAAAAGAGACACTGCAGGAGTCTTTTTGTTTGTTTGTTTGTTTGTTTGAAAAGTATGTAAAAGTAGCAATTACTTTAATGGCTTAATTTGGACTCAATATTTTTGATATGGACAATCACAAATCTGAAGATTCACAAATCCAGTGAACTTGACTTGCTTCTTTATAAAAATTGCTAAGCAGACACACTAACTGCTCAATCGACTCTTATCAAAACCAGGGCTTAAAGATTTCACCATATTTATACAATGTTTAGACATAGTAACCCACATAAATTATTACATTTTTCTTCACAACTGTCTTGACATTTATTTAGCCTTGGCTTAAGCCTTAAAAATTTTATATAATCCTATATGCTAACAACCCATAAAGCCATAAAACCTCTTGTACAAATCTCAAAGCAGGACACATTAAACGTAAATATTATTTTTAGAATCATAACGCTCTTGCAAATATGCTCAAGTGAGAAACTGGCTGGGAATTTGCTTTCATGTATTTTGAAGATTTCAAGATATATTTTTAGAAACTATAAAAAGCACGGGAAAAATTATTGCCAGACACATAAACAGAATAAAGGGAAGAACTTGGTGCTTTGAAAAGATGCCATTGATAGTTACATATAAACAAGCTGAAAATTGAGTCCAACCTCCAAAAATATTCTAAGTTCAAATGTGTTACAAATCATTTCTCCCTGGCCCCTGACACAAATGGGAGCATTTTCCATATCTGCATATGTTATTACAGTGGTTTCACGGACTGTTACATATGTTTACCCAGTCAAATCTTAATGTAGCAAGGGCATGGAACAGGTTCTAAAGATTTTACGTCTGATGTCTCAAAAGTATATCTCTCATCTTTGAATTTTAGAATCTTCAATAGATACAGAAAATATACAAAACACTAGAGTAATCAAAGCCAAATGTAGAGAATTTTTAAATGAAATTGCATTTTAAAAGTAGGCTTGAGAGATAGCGCATGGGTAAAAACCTTACTGCACGAGTGTTAAAACCTGAGTTTGAGTGTGCAAAACCCATGTGATGTGACACTCAGCACCCTGAATCTGTAATTACAGGACCCATTTGCTGAGACAGGAGATGGAACAAGAAATCTCAGGAAGCTTGTTAGCCCCCTAGGCTGGCATACACAGAACATCTGAGAGACACTGCCATCATGGAGGTAGATGGTAAGGACCAGTCCACGGAGTTTTTTTCTGAACTTCACACATGAGGTGAAGATTTCACTTACTCATATGCACAAAAGTGAACATAAACAGGAAGGTTTTTTTAGTTAAGTAAGACAGATGAGCTCGTTCAAACTTCTCTTAGCCTAGGCTAAGTCATGCATTTGATTCTACAAAAAAAAATGCATAAGACACAGAGGAAGGCATGGTGACACATGTCTTTAATCCCAACAAGCATTTAGGAGGCAGCACCAGGGAGATCTCAGTGAATCTGAATTCTACAACCTGATCTACAAATCCAGATCCAGGACAAGGGGACAGGTAGAACTGCATACAAAAGAGCATGTTTCAAAAGGAGAGGAGAGAGAGAGAGAAAGGGAGAGAAAGAGAGACATAGAGAGAGGGAGGGAGACAGGGAGCAAGGGAGAGAGAGAGATAATGCATATATTATGGATACATTTAAATGTTATTTTATAAATTAGCATCTTCTAAAGATGAGATGATGCTAAAATATCTCAGAAGTAAAGTGGTTAACTGACCATCTTTTTCCTGGTGTGCATGAGCCATGGCATAAAATGTACTTAGCTTTGCTGTCTATTTGCAGTGATTATTGTAGTCCACTATTATGCCATCTATCAGCAAATATGTATGTGTAAAAAAAAAAAGAAAGAAAAGAGGAGCATAGATAATTGTCAATGGGCAAGGGAAAAACATAGCAGGTCCAATCTGGCTGTCAATAGGACTCTAGTAAACGTTTCTGAGATTTAAACACATATGGTTGCATGTACACAAGAAACCAAGCAAAACAAATGGGAGAAAATATTTATCAACGATCCTTAGACAAGTAGCTACTATCCAGAATTTTCAAAGAATTGTAGAAACTAAATGCCAAAGAAATAAAACTGCTACCCCAATATGGCCTGATGGAGAGACTGGACAGTTTTCAATATATGAAACACAGGAAGCCTATAAATCTTTTTAAAGTCTTCTACATCCTTAGACATCAGAAAATGCAAATTAAAACTGAGATATAAACTCATTACACTCACAACAGTCATCATCAGAAAATATGACAAACTGTTGGAGAGTATATGGAAAGGGGGCTCTCATTCATTGTTGTATGCAATGCTGTGTGTCGAAATGTAAAGTAATACAGCTACCGTGGAAATCATATGGGTGGTTTCTCAAAGGAAAAGAAAAAGAAACAGAACTACCTTGTGACCAAGCTATTTCACATCTGAGCACACACCAAAAGACCCTCAGACTCTTCCATAGAAATGTCTGCACCGTTGTGTTTATTGTTTTCTTTACCAGAAAAAAATAGAACCAACCTAGTTACCCTTCATGAGATGAATAGGTAATGAAAATCAGGCATTATATATAATACTATTCAACTCAAAAGAAAGCTAAAACCTCAAAGTTTTCTTGATAATTACAAGATTTAAAATGTATAATGTTAATCATTATCCATGACTACATGATTTCAGAAGGGGAAAACAAATACATACGCACACACAAACAAAAACCAAAAACCAAAAAACCTGCTTGATGCTTGTACTCCATCATACAGTCCACGAAAGAAGTTATGAAGCTATTGGTTTTCTAGTTATAATTCTGCCATGGAGTTTTGTGTTTTGCTGATATATAAATGTATAAAAACATATCTAGTCATGAAAGTATAAAGTGAAAAATCCTTTCTGAGCTCCACAGCTACAGAATGACAATTGTAACTGTATAAATGTTCATCGAGATATGTGGACTTTGGGTCTGGTTAATTTCACAATGTGATGTTTTTATTTTCAAATTCCTTATACTAACATTTTAATATAATTTTTTAAAAGAACTGAAGCCAACCTGAAGTCTGTGTTAGAAAGCACCTTTGCAGTGTCTTTGAGCTCAAGCATCTTTGTCATCCACTGACCCTTTATAGCCTGTCAGAGCTGTGTAAATACTGAACCCTCGCGGAGCCAGGGTGCTTCTGCTGATCTTCCATTTCTGGAGTTCAATATGAAATTATCCAGGGGGAGACGTGTCATTGGTATGTTTAGGAAGGCTGCATTTTAAGCTTTATCTTCCTTTCTAAGTGCTGGGGGATCTGTTTCTCGTCCACATCACTGAGAGCTTCCCTAACCTCCCTCAACCCTCGCATCTTTTATCTCACTTTCAGCGTCAAGGTGGGGCTAGGCCAAAAGTCACAGGCGATTCCAGAAGAGCAACATCCCTGCTGCTGGAGATTTTGGATGTGTCAGACAAATTCCAGAGACACTTTAACTTCACAGAGCAAAAAGAAAATCTTTACAGCGACTTGAGCAGAACATTATACAGTTGTCATTACTCAGTGCCAGGATCCCCAGACACATGGATGATAACACAGATCATTACTGTGCCAGTCACCTTAAAGAGAAGTCCAGTATTCTACCTTGCACTAGAAATAGCAAGGAAAACAGTACAGTCAAGCCATGAATAAACAAGTTCAATACCAACAGTGTGGATAGTCCCTCCAAACACCCACACCCATACCACTTCACAACTGTGCCAGGGCAATTACTTAAAGCACAAAACCTCTTTCTATAATATGAAATAGCATTCAGAATATATCCTACAGAGTTTAAAAAACTTAAAGCTGTTGGGGATGGCTATCAGAGGGCCATTAATGCATATATTTTAATATAACATCAATATTTTAAACATATGTATATATTTATGAGAATATTTTATCTATATTAACATATACAGATATGTATGGATATTCACACACGCATGTACTCACACATCCATGCAAATATCACCCCCACACACATACACATAAATAAATCTATTCCTTCTGCCTACCAGCCCACCACAGGCTGTTTAGATTCTTTACATCTTGGTGGTTAATCTTCTACTCCCACAATCCATTATATGAAAAAGTATAAATTCTACCCTCCCTAGGTTGCCTTGCCAATAGTAAACAATATCTTCAGCAAGAAGTTAGTAGGTATTTTCTACATGTTTATTAAGTGTTATTTGATTAGATGATTGACCTACTACAAGTCTAGCTGCATGTGTTGAGTTTAATGGTTCAAATTAATTGACGTCGATGTTATATCCAAATATTTGATTCTTCCTGAGATGTTTATCACTTGAAGTACTTCCTAACTTAGCCACAAGGCATTCATATTATCAATGTCAAACTCTAACAGTGGGGAGAGTGGCACTTTCCATTCATTCTGTTTTGATCAGCAACATGTGTGTCTGTCATTTATTTGCAATTAGCTTCTTTCCCTCCTTCATTAGTTCTAAGCAACAGATGGTAACCCAAAAGTGTGACTTTTTGCTATTGGCATGTCCTGCATTTCCTTATGATGACCAGATGTCTCTCTTGGGTTTCAGTTCTCATGGGTCTGGATATTTTTTTTCATGTGTAAACTAGGTAAAGAGGTCAAAGCGACAAAATTAGGAAGCAATTGTCCTTATGACAGAGATGGAGGAAAGACACTTTTATTAAAAAATATATCTAAAATATTTACCTATATAACTCGGGGAGTTACCATGACCATCAGAGTGGTTTTCCAGAGGCGAGCCTTTTCCATAGCAATCAAGATATGCTACCCTCTGCCATTTTTCTGCTGCAAAAATAATTTAACTGCATAATTTACAGCCATGGGGTACTGCGTTTGTGCTCTCCCTGAAAAAAATTAAAAATAAATAGCTAAAGTACAATAAAATTTAAAAGTATACTTAGAGACAATATAGAGATGGCTGATATTTTTGTGATATTATAGTCAGCTAATATATTTTTGTCAGCTAATATTATTTATTATAAAGATGTAAAGAATAAACAAAAGAGAAAATCCACTTTTGCCTAAATAATTTGGAAGTTTCAGATACAATTTACCTTCTATGAACAAAAATAGTATGGGGGAAGACTTGGAAACTACTCAGTTATATGCAAAAGTCTTTCCATGACAACATTTTCAAAAGAGATTTTAAAAGGCATATTTTGCAGAAAAAAATTAACCTTCTTTACCAAGCTCTCATTTGCATTTCTTCAAAGTTATGGTTCCATGCTACTAATTAAGAGAGTTTTCACGTGGAGATTTCAAGTGGAATGCTGAGTCCTAGACTGGGCATTGCCTTCTCCAAGTTAGTCAAGATTTTTGTTTGATTATGGCTTTATTTGATGCAAATTCAATGCCAAACTGTGTTGGGTCTGAAAAAGAATAAGTTCAAAGTACACTGTGTGAAATAAGAATGATGGTAAACACTTCGACGAGTCTTGAAAATGGCAGTTTAGACAAAGACATAATGCTGTAAGGGAAGGAAAAGTGCCAAAAGGGTTCAAGGGAGCCAGTAGGAATCTGTTAATACATGTGGACCATGGACCAGTTTGCATTAGAAAGGAGAATGGAGAATGGCTTGTGGTTAATGATCCTGACGTCCAAAAACAACTGCTGCTTCGGCTGGATGGATTTCAATAGCCACCACACTCGAAATATGAGTCAGATGAGAGACTGTGGAGGTGGTGCTCTTACAGAAGACACAAAATCAGTGCTCAGAACCCACATCTGTCAGTTTATAATTACTTGTAACTCCAGGTAGACCTCTCTCTCTCTCTCTCTCTCTCTCTCTNAGCTGTGTGTGTGTGTTTCATAGGAGTTAGACATTTTTGTGTGAGACTAATCATTAGAAGATGTGAACACACTCATTCCCCTGATAGGGAATCAATAACAGACCAAGGTGCAAATACTGCCAAAGTCCACCTTGATGAAACAATGAGTTCTATTAAGGCGACATACAAAAAAAAATGACTCAGAGACACTTAATCTGCATCACTAATGCTGACACAGGTGACAAGCATAGGTGACAGCTGCGGGAACCAGAAACCTTGGAGCATTCTGAACAACCTGCAGGCACATAATTGTCATATGTGCTAATTGGAGAGTGTCACTTCCACATAGTTCAGTTGGTTTGAGACTCTTCTAGGCAGCTGAACTTTTCTGAGAATCGCTCAGAAGTCCTTATAACTTATATACGCTTGGGGAGGGAGAGCCGAGCCCAAGAGAATCTTGTCAGCTTCAGGGACTTCAAAAGATTAATGAGCTTCCATGATGGGTGGAACGGTTCTCCACTTAAAACACTCTGTTTCACCTCCAGTAAAGGTCCTGCTCCTTGACACGTTTCCCTCAAATAGTGAAGGTGTTAATCTGTTACCTAACAGGCATGGGGTTAATGGGATACACTCAGAAAATTACCGTGATTTCACTATAAAAACCAGAGCAGAATGTAGTAAGTCAGACTGGAAACATTTCTACAGTTAAAATTTTAATTTAGAAAATGTAAGCAATTTAACTTAGTTATTTGCTGTAGTCATTCACAGTTTTGTCTCTTAGATTTTTAAATTATGCTAAAGTATATATAACAAAAATTACCACCTTTACCATTAAGTTAACCAGTGTTATTATACAAACATCATAGACAGCTTCCACACCTTTCTCCATTTTTTATTAATTAATTCAAACTATTTACTTGTTTAACCATCATTTTCAATTTTTCCTTCTCCTTTCTTGGAAGCCATAACTGAACGTACTTCTCTATGGAATTTTATGACCTATGAAGCTTATGTAAGTATAAGCTATAATATCTCTCTTTGTGTGACTGGCATATTTCCCTAAATAGAATGTCTTCAAAGCTGATTTATATTATAGGATGGGTAAGTATTTACTTCCACCTCACAACTACATACTATTCTGTTATATGTATAATGTATCTTGTTTATCCCTCCAAGTGAGTTGGATACTTGGGTTATCTTTTGGCTATTGTGTATAGGAATGCTAGGAAAATCACTGTATAAATGCCTAAATGAATCTCATGTTTCATTTCTTTTGTATATTTCCCACAAAAAGCATATTTATAATATACTTTCTAAACTAAATGATTAGTCACAAGGGGGAAGGCAAATCAATGTACTGATAGGTGAGTCTGAAGGGATATTTTATATGCATTAAGACTTACTGTCAAGGTGTGTATTGTTGGAGTTTGGCTAGACAGGAGATGTAATAATAATCCTGATACACTAACTTGTGAGTAACAAAACAAAAAGACAGTTTAACAACTTCCTAGTTCATTCCAGCATTAATGTACAGAATAAAATGATTTTAGAGAATGTAAAATAGCAACAATAAAGGCAGAATAAAGAACCGTGTAGCCAATTCCTAAGGGACCAGCAGTCTCCCAGTTACACCATGTTCTTCTAGGAAGATAAATATACAAACAAAGGAAATGATGTCTGTTTCGAATAATTTACAATCAAATGTTAACAAATGCTCAATAGCCAGAAACTTCTCAGATAAAACATGAAACCAATATAAAGCCATATGGCTAATGGACTTTACTGCACAGATGGCTCGTAGAAACTTAATGAACATAGTTTGCATATTTACCATACACATGTAAGTTGGGAACATTAAAATGAGGCACTAGGAGTTAGGCAGCTAGGCAATCAAATGTATTAAATGGGTGCCAAAAAATATGCTATCACAAAGGAGAATAAAGCAGATGTGAACAGGAGGCAGAGCTACATACAGAAACAGAAGCCTTCTATTCTGAAATCCTGACAAATGCTTTACTCTGTCTCAAAGTGGAGAACACACAGGCCATTATTATGTGAAATTAAACCTTTTTGATTATTAAACTTATAAATTGCTAGCATACATTTTAAGAATTGATTTAGGATGATGCATTTTTAATTTTATAATATTGTCTATATTTTAAACTATGCTAGGAGGTCTTTTTGTCTTAAAGATAATGATCTTTTAATTAATTAATTGCTTTGAAAAATAACAGTTTAAGTTAAATTGAAAAGGCAACACTGTAACAGTCCCTTGTGAAGATCATAGGTAATGTCCTTATGTCTAATAAGTTAAATAGACTAATAAGTATCTTATTTCAGGTTTCCTAATAAAAGTATGTTTCTGGGACTCCGGTTTTCAGTCCATTGAAAAAATATGGTACATTCCTCCTCCTCCAATGTTGACCAAAATTTAAAATCATATTCACTAAATATTCAAGAGTCCATTTTTGCATGTCTGACAAATGACTCTAAAGCATATTTTGTTGCTCTTGCAAAAAAATAGAAACTTCAAATCAGGTGATGTGCAATACTGTCCATAAAACCAAGTGTTCAAACTCTCTTAATTTTGAAGAAAATGCTGTTAAATAAGTATAATGCTTTCTTGATTTTAAATGTGTAAGTATATATGTTATTGTATGTGCAGGTCAGTTGTCACCTTGCATGTACTTATGCTATTGTATGTGCAGTGTGTTTTCAAGGATCCCTATTAAACTACAAATTACTAAAATAAATAAATAAATATGTAAGTATAGCAAGTTGCTAAAATAAATTATAAAACTAAATATATTAAAAGAAATATGTTAAATGTGACATTAGCCACCAGCCTAACTCCTGCTACTATTTACCATACAAATAATTTGAGAAATTTTGAATTCACAGAAAAATTTAATGTGCCTATTTTGTATATTATTCTGAATTATAGTATTTTCTTATATAAAATGGGTATCACCAAGATTGATTTAATAATCTACATAGACCCTACTTTAAATAACCCGTTTCACACGGTTGTATGTAGTATTGCTTGTGTCATATGGAATGATCATATTAGCTCATATATCTTTGTATTGTTTGCCACTCTGTTGATATTTGTTGCAAAGAAACTGCTTGTTCATCCTGGCCTCTCAGAAACGAAATAATGGCATAGAAATTGTATTATTTAAATCACTGTTTAGTTCATTAGCTCTAGCTTCTTATTGACTAACTCTTACATCTTAATTTAACCCATTTCTATTCATCTGTATATCACAATGAGGTCATTGCCTACCAGCAAAGTTTCAGTATGTCTACTTCCGGCATGGAGCCATGGTGTTCCCTGACTCAGCCCTTCTTTCTCCCAGCATTCATTCCAGTCCTTCCCACCTATCTAAGTTCTGCCCTATCAGGCCAAGGCAGTTTCTTTATTCATTAACCAATAAAAGCAACACATAGACAGAAGCACCGGATATTAAAAGGAATTTCTGCACCAAATATTAGATACCTCTGAGCATGCAGTGTTCCAAACTACCATACACAACCATACAAGATGATGGTATCAGATTACATTCTCATATCTACACGCCACAATTAACTCTTGGTATGTTCATTTGAGCTGCAATCATTTTTCTTATGCATGTAGATGAGCCATTTTTCACCTTTATGCCGCCAGTAATTTCTCGAGTGTTTTATAGCTTCATTGTAGATATCTTCCATTTCTTTGATTAAATTTATTCCTAGATATTTTCACCCTGTGATTGTGAACAGGATTACTTTGTTCATCAACAAGAACACTACTGAAGTATAAAAATATTGTCTGAATATACTTATCTTATATCCTACCACTTGCATGAATTAATTTGTAAAGCTCTAACATGTTAATGATGGGATAATAATTCCCTATGTATGAAATCATGTAATATTTAAATGTGAACAGTCTAATCTCTGTGTGTAGCTTATTCATTTCTATTACTAAGCCATTCTGAAATGGACTAAGCAGTAGAGGCAGAGGGTTTTAATTCCATCCTGGTCCTTCCATTGTATCTGTTGAAGTCCCATTTCTCATTTATTGGTTTGCTTATATTGAGCCATCCTTGCATTCCTGAGATTGGGACCCCTTTATAGTACTGAGTAACATTTGGTCTGCTGCTGCGTTCCATTTACTGTCATTTGTTTGCAAAAATATGCATCTATGCACATTTGGGATAGTGAGGCTATAAGCATTTTTCATTTTGTACAATCAGGACAACATAGACCTCATGAACAGTTTTAAACATTTTAAACCTTTCAACATTTTGCAACAGTTTACGGTTCACTGGTATTAGATTTCTTTTAATGCTTTCTAGAAATAAGCAGTAAAACAATCATATAGGAAACTAGAATTCCTTCATATAGGGAAACTTTGAATTTACAACTTGTCAGTCTGTCAGACTTAGTATGTTTTCATGATTCCATTTTGATATGATGGAGGTGTGAGAAAAATGCATTAATTTCTTGCAGGTTTTCAAGTATTTTCTAGTTCATTCTTATTTCTGATTACTGTAAGGGTTTGTAAACTTTATTACCAATTCAATTTTTTTATTTTTATTTTACTTATTTATGCTTTGATTTCTTTTATTGTTGTTTCTTTTACTGACTTTTTGGTTGATTTGTTCTTTTTTCATTTTTTCAAACTCCAAAAGTATATTTTTTTAATTTAAGAGCTTTCCATATTTTATACACTATTATTTTATTTCACTTTTATTCACAGTATTGCTATATTTTCCAGAAGTTTACATATTGCTTTATTTTTTAATTTGTTTTACTGAATTTTTAGTTTCTATCCATTTCTTCAGGTGACCAGCAGACATTTAGGATCATACTATTTGATACCTATTTGGATAATTTTCAGTCTTTTTGTTATATTTTATTCAACTTTGATCTGAGTGATCACTTCTTACTTTCAAAAAGAACATTTAATTTGTGGCCTAACATGTTTTTGGGTGCTAATGAGAATGGGTATTCTAGCACTTTTGGAAGAAACATTCTGTTAATTTCTGTTAGATCTTTCTATATAGCATTCTCTACTGTATGGTTCATTTCAGACATTATTTTGTAGGCATTATCTAATGATCTGTCTTTGAATGATAATGGGAGAAATGATTTGCCAAATAACACATCATGATCTATCTGTCTCTTGATCTCATAATATTTAACTCATAAGTTTAAGTTGTTTCCTATTGTAAACATAAATATTCTCTATTCCTTAGCTATCCTGTTGAAGTGGCATGTTTGTCTTGAAGCATTGAAACAGTCTCAGGCATTTTCATTTAAAGCTTGCTCTGACTGATATGCATATAGTAAATTCTCATTCCTGGTTTCCCTTTGAATAGGAAATGTTTTTCCAGTCAGAAACTTCAGTCTACTTGTGTCTCTTCCAGTAAAAGGGGTATCCAGTAGAGAGAATGTAGTTTGGTATTGACTGATATTTGTTCTGTTTGTCAAGTTTGTTCTTTGACTAAAGAGATTAATCCACTTTATTCAAGGTTATTACTGATAGGTGTGAAATTATTTGTTTCTGTTACTTTGTCAGTTGTTTGCTGCTTGTCTTGTATATTTCTGTAGCTCTGTTATGGTGACAATAAATCTTCAAGTCTTTTTATTATTGTTTTCTGTAAAAAAAAAGTAGAAATTCTGCTTTATTTTAGGAGAATACTTGTTTTTTCACTTGTTTGTTTATTTTGCATGAAAGTCCAGTTTCCCTTATTTTTAGTATAGTATATTCTTTTATTATTATTATTATTATTATTATTATTATTATTTATACAATATTCTGTGTGCATGTCTGCAGGCCAGAAGAGGGCACCAGACCTCATTACAGATGGTTGCCAGGAATTGAACTCAGGACTTTTAGAAGAGCAGGCAATGCTCTTGACCACTGAGCCATCTCTCCAGCCCGGTATAGTATATTCTTAATTTCATTGATTTATATATAAATATTCTTAGCCTTTTATTTAGGATATGTGATACTGAATAAGATTGAAACAGCAAATAGGAAATTCCATATAAATTTCATTAAATCAGAGCTGCAAAATAGTACTATCGATTTTAATTTGAAAATTAGTTATTTTGTAAAATATTGTGTTCATGCTAGATAAATGGGCTTGCTATTTTCCCAAGAACTACTTAGCGAAACTTATGAACATAATTGTATTTATTCTAAGAAAACTGAGAATGTTAAACATTTATAGACTGTCAAAATTAGAAACCTGTAACTGGAGGTTTCTCTCTCACTAGCCAGTTCCTGAATAACCAGTCTGAGGCTTAATATTAATTACAAACTCTTTGGCCTATTAGCTCAGGCTTATTATTAACTAGCTTTTACATCTTAGAATATTTATATTCATCTATATATTGCCACATGGCCATGGTGTTGCTTCATATCTTGCTACTATGACAGCTGCTGGCATCTCTCCATCTCTGCCTTCTCTTTCATCTTTGCTTGAATTTCCCACCTGGCTCTATTCTGCCTGGCTATTGGCCAAATCAGCTTCATTATTAGACAATGGTAGTAAAACATAACACAGCATATAGAAGGGACTCCCACAGCAGAGACCATAATGGCCCTCAAAGAATATGTAGGGTGGAGATGTGTCTCTGAGACTAAGAGCACATGCTGTGCTAATAGAGAAGCATTCTTAGCACTCACATTGGGAGGCTAACTCTACCTATAATTCTAGTCAGAAAATCCTGTTCCCTCCATCCTTTATGGGCGCACACATTCATGCAAATAAAAATCAAATAAAACTTAAAAAATGAGCATATAGAGTAAATATTTTGATAATTAAAAAATTTGCATGGGTTGTTACATTTTATTTCTGGCAACAGGTAATTAGATAATTTGATACAAAATTAAGTAGAGGCTAAAAGGTTGCATATTCTTCCTGTTCAAATTATAAACCCTAAATTATAATGGAAATTAATATAATGTATCAAATACCTTTAGAATCTATTTTAGTTATTGTTATTTCTCATTTGTTTATAGGAATTTTAACTTTATTTTTAATAGTTTTGTCTGAATTAGATCCATTAAAATATTGGCATCTGGAACATCAGAACATCAAAGCTTTTTTATAGTTGATAAAACTTTATAAATATTTTTAGAAGTGAATTTCACTGATCCACCTGAGCAAATATTTAAGACTACCATAATCCTGACCAGCTGAAGAGTGTAAATTATTGTCAGTATCTCATAAACTATTTTGCTGATAGATTTATTCTTTCTCACATTCATGAAATTATGCTAATTAGCATTTGAATTTGGAATTCTTCTGATAAGAGACTATATGATGTTCCTCCATCATTCACAATTTTCTTTATTCTATATTAGTTATTCATTTTTATAAACATTTTCCTTCTTATTCTGTGATTATTTAAGATTTATTTCATCACAGATATTGTTAGTTTGGGGTCCCGCTTGTCCATAGTACAACAGACTTTTTACTTATTTGTTTTAATATATTTTTGATTTCTAAGTATTTCACTTATAACTTAACAATATACTATTTCTTCCCATTTACTTTCCTTCCATTGATTTTCTCTTCCTTTTCTCATTAAAATGATTGCTAATTAGTATTATTAGTGTGTCTAGACTTGTGATTGCTTCTCCAAATCTATTCTTATGAAAAATCTCTTTGAATAAAGAACATAATTATTTCAATATATTTCTATTTCCAAACTTTTGTTCACCCACCTCCAGTTTATCAAGTGTATGTACTTGAAGGTAGTAATCTATGTGCTTTCTATATATGTCAAATTTTAGTAATCTTCTATAGATATCTTTTCTTTAAGAATCCCATACAGCTATCAAGATATCTACTTTTTACATTCAAACCTATTAAAGTTTATTTGGTTTTAATTTTTTTGATATGTTAATGAACATGGGTGCTGATACACATAGAGGACAGAGGGAAGATGATCTTCTGCAATGGGAGTTAAGGCAATGTGACCCTCCAAAACATGAGTGCTGAGAACCTAAGCTGTCTTCACAGACAGCAAAACAAGAACTCTTAGCAATTGAACATTTCTCCATCCTATACACTCTCAAAATGGATTGAGAGTATGGAAGGTCTTTGTTTTCTATAATCTATAAATGCTTAGCCTTCTCTATATTCATAAAAGTATGTCCAGAAGGTTTGCTACTTAGTTTATAAGAAAAAGCAAACCTATGACATGTTAATATGAACATCATACTAGTTTGCATTTTTCAATTTAATTAATTATGAATGGAATATTCTATCTTCTGCTTCAGTCTCATTCAGTGTCACATATCATAAATAACAGAATACAAATATCCTAAACCCAGTATGATTCAAACAGTAAATTTGTTGTTAAAATAAATGTATTTATTTTTGCACTCTTCTGATACTGTTTATAATCATTTCCCCATATACATAAAACAGAAGAAACAATGAAATTTGTGTCTATCTTAGTACCAGAGAGCCATTCATGGTATCTTAAATTCATAAAAACAAAACATCAACATAAATTCTAAAATGTAGTTATCAGTTTCTGTCCAACATAAAGATCAACTTCAAGTTCACTGGAGGGTTGTTATATTCTGATTTGAGATCATCACTATGAAGTGTGTAGGCTGCCAATGTATTGACGTATTTTGTATTAACATGATAATGCTAACACCACAACTTATAATTAGAAAAAAATTGAAACTGTACATTTGAAAATGTGTTCGATACATGATTAAGGCATGGAAAGAGCAATTTATTTAACTCAGTAGAGAAAATGTTCTCTTTGTTTTGTCTCTATTTGAAATTGCTATTATATATATTATATATTTGGATATAAAAAGTGAGAAGTTCATCATCCTCATCAAAGAAGGCCTTTTGTCTCTACATCAGGACCGGTTTCTAGCTTTTTTGTCTTGTTTCCAGGTAATCAATATGCACTTGTCTATTATGTAACTGAAATGTACATTTATTTATCAATTTATTAGATGAGGTGGACACGTGTACATCTGTGAAGGTCAGAGTACAACTTGCATGTTCTGATTCTATCCTTCCATCTGGGACCTGGAGATGTACCTCAGAACTTAAAGCTCCACAGTTAACAACTTTATTCATAGTCATATTGCTATACCCATGAAATAAAAAATGTGTTATCTCAGTGACTTAAAGTAAAAACATATACTTTACTTGCTTTTTTTTTTCCTGTTAGTCACCTGGGTGAGAGGCTATCTTTCCAGGTTGCATCACGTCTTAGCACCCAACTTGAGTGTTAGACAAACCTCTTCCTCCACCCAACTTGAACGTCGAACATGCCTCTTCCTAAACAATTAGGTGCGCAAGAACAACTTACAGTTTGTGGTATTCTTCGTAAGATCATAGCTTGGAAATTTTACATTATCACATCTGTCCTTCACCATTTGTAAATTGTGTACGTTATATAGCCAAATATAAAATAAATACAGCTTGAAATATCCTCGCACATTAGGGATGGTTGTATATTTAAAGTCAAATGAGCAAACTCACCAAGAAAATTATTCTGCTAAAGTATGAATAATTAGAAATAGAGTGGTGGTGGCATCTACTCCATTATTTCAGGAAGCAAATCTAAGCTTCGTCTTGTTGGAGTATAAACAGATTTATGATTAAAAGCTGCAATCTGTGTATAAAATTTATAAGTTGATTTCAGAGAGAGTCTACCATTAAATTTAGTGCCATTATGGACATTTTGTGCTATAAATTTTGATGTTTTCCTGTATCTTAAATGATACATTAGTTTAAAAATGGATGAGATATGTTGTGGCTTGTTACACAATCATCAGATTCAAATGATGACTTGAATAGTATTTATGCTTTGTTTTTTAAAATGAGAACTGACATAGATCTCAATAAGAAGGATATAAAATCAATGTTCAAGTTTTTATGCACAGAAAGCCCAAACTTCTAAGTCTATTGACAGCTCAAAACAACACTAGCAACCTTGTCAATTTAAAAGGGGCTGCTGGCGCTTAAAGAGGGTCAATGCTTATCAGGAAAGAAGGGAAATAAGTTATTAAATAAATCTTTAAATAATTATACCATCCATGTTGTCTAATGATTTATTTTAATCACTGAAATTTTTCCTGTAAAATTTATGTTTCAAAATATAGCTTAATAAACGATTTTAATATTTAAAACTGTTCAATATATTAAATATTATATTTCACTTTGTATTGAAAATAGAGTGCTTAATACAACAAATGTTGGTTGTATGATCGGGACTTAAAGTGGTTTGCATACTTAGTGAGACCCCATTGGGAAAAAATAATTTTCATTTGCCAGTGGATATTTATTGGAGATAGCTTCTGGGTTATGGATGAGGAATTGTGTCCATTTACCCTCTTGGTGCTGGGACACCCCATTCATGGGTCCCAGACTTGTGCAGCCCCTGTGCATCCTGCCACAGTCTCTGAGATAGGTGTATCCATCCAGATATGTTTAGAAGACTTCTTTTCCATAGTGTTCTGCATCTCTATTGGTTTTTACAACCTTTCTCCCTCCTCTTCCCAGTGTTCATTGAGCCCTGAAGGGAGGGATTTGTTGCATTCATCCCATTTGTTTAGCGTTTCACACCTCTGCATGTTTGTTGTCATGTTGAGAAGTCCTCGGCTTCAGAAAGTGTTCTGCATGTGTACTAAGAAGCAGTAGGAAAAAATATTCCACTTTTTCTATTGTTGTTTCAAAAGTGTGAAATTCAAAAGTCTGGGTAAAATTACAATATCTTTGGAGAGTCTGGGCAGAATTTAAATTTTGTCAAACTTTAACTCTCTCTTTATAAGTAAAATTAATATGTTAATCCCCCTGCCTAGAAGCAAAATACACATAGTTATCCTTGGAAAAAATAGTGTCATAAGATCTATGTGATATAACTCCAGAAATTACTTTTTGTTTTGTTACTACGTAGTCAGGCTTTACTTTTTTTAAAGCACATAATCTTATCCTGATACCATTAAACCAGCTAACTCAATTTTTAGAAATCTTGCAGCATGTAAAGCCAAGTTTGTACTGTTCTATAGGCAGTTAAATTTCCCAGATACTCTCATGGTCCTTGGAGAGCCACTAGTGAAAAGTGTTGCCAAGCAGGAAGAAACCTTAAGGAGTCACTGAAGTGTACTGTCAGGGAACTCTAGATAAACAAGCAAAACAAAGATTTGTGGTTTAACTCTGGAGAGAGAGTCTGTGAGTGAGAATAATGAAACTGACTCCCGAGAGTCCACTACAACTCTGTTGCCATTGTTTTTTTTTTTTTGAGAGATGTCAGAAAATTGTGTGATGAAAATAAAATGAGGACAGATTGACAGCATAGGATGCATAGGAGACCAAACTGATGCAAAAATAATACTCATAATGTTCCTATCTACATGAACAGCAATTACTTATTGAAAACAAATTCTACCTACAATGGGGTATATGACATCCTATTCAAAGGCTTAACATTATGGAGCAATAAAGGCTAAGTTTGGCCTAGGGACCAAGAATATAAATTAATGTGTCTCTAAAGTCATACAATCATCCAGTATATAACATACAATGGCTGATATAACAATACACAGTAGAGTAACAAAGCTAATAACCTTCAAGCGAAGCAAATAACATTCTTTGAACTCCACCATTTATAATACATATTTTGTGAGTGTAGAGTTAACTCTTAGTTTCTTTTTTATTGATTTTTTATTATTTTATTAAGCTATACATTTTCCTCTGCTCCGCTCCCTTCGTTTTTCCTCCCCTTCAACCCTCTCCCATGGTCCCCATGCTCCCAATTTACTCAGGATATCTTGTCTTTTTCTACTCCTCATGTAGATTAGATTCATGCATGTCTCTCTTAGGGTCCTCATTGTTGTCTAGGTTCTCTTGGATTGTGAATTGTACCCTTTAATGCATAGGAACAGGAGACCACTTACCAAATATAACCCCAGAAGCACAGACACTAAGAGAAACAATTAATAAATGGGACCTCCTGAAACTGAAAAGCTTCTGTAAAGCAAAGGACATGGTCAACAATGCAAAATGGCAGCTTACAGAATGGGAAAAGATCTTTACCAACCCCACACTGGACAGAGGGCTGATCTCCAAAATATAAAAAGAGCTAAAGAAATTAGTCATCAAAAGAACAAGTAATCCAACTTAAAAAATATGGAGTACAGACCTAAACAGAGAACTATTAACAGAGGAATTTAAAATGGTTGAAAGACACTTAAGGCTCAGCATTCTTAGCCATCAGAGAAATGCAAATCAAAACAACTTTGATATTCCATCTTATACCTGTAAGAATGGCCAGTATCAAGAACACTGATGACAACTTATGTTGGAGAGAGTGTGAAATAAAGGGAACATTGCTCTATTGCTGGTGGGAGTGCAAAATGGTACAGCCCCTTTCGATATTACCTGCTTTGAAAATCATCATAGTGATATCTCAGAAAATGAGGAAACAACCTCCCTCAAGACCCAGCAATACCACTTTTGGGGATGTTATACCCAAAGGATGTTCAATCATACCACAAAGACATGTGCTCAACTATGTCCATAGCAGCATTGTTTGTCATAACTGGAATCTGAAAACAACCTAAATGCCCCTTGACTGAAGAATGGATATGGAAAATGTGGTACATTTACACAATGGAATACTATACAGCAGAAAAAATTACATCTTGAGATTTGCAGACAAATGGATGGATCTAGAAAACATCATCTTTAGTGTGGTAACCAAGACCCAGACAGACAAATATCATATATACACACTCATAAGTGGCTTTTAGACATAAAGCAAAGAAAACTCTTTGGGTTTGATGTGCTTTCTTTTTGGTAGTAAGTTGACTGTCAGCATTATTTTGAAATTTTCTAACTCTACAATTCTGATTCTAAACAGGTCAAAAACCTTATTTTTGAGTTCTTACTCCACAGAGCATGGTAGTCAACTTTAAAGTGCAAACTCTTAATACTAATCATAGCTTGGTTTCCTTGGCATATTACAACATTGCAACAAAGAAAGTCATTTTTAATGCTCAAACCACATACAAAACATAAAACCAGAAATCAAAAAAAATGGTTCTTGAAAGTCATATTCATCATTATCCTAAGTACACATTATTTAACTTTTTATTTATACATACCTGTATGCAGGTCTCAGAGAGACTTCATGAGGGAAAAAGGACTCCTATGTGTCTCTTGTTTAAGGAAGCATAGGGGTTAGAAGGTTTGAGAAAAGGTTTCTCTAGTAGCTCTGACTGTCATGGAATCTGCTTTGTAGACAACGCTGGCCTTGAATTCACAGAAGTCCACCTGCCTCTGTCTCCTGTGTGCTGGAATCAAAGGAATGCACCACCACCACCTAGTGCTCTTTTTAAAATATTTCCAGTGATGAATTTGAAAATGTTTATAGAGAAGTGACAATAGGAGAACTTAAAGGAGAAATATTTGTTTATAATGAAAAAGCACCTTGTCAGCGTATTGCAAAAGTGAAGAACAGTATTCTTGGAAGTAATGTAAATTTGGACATTATTGTAACTTGGCAAATATTATAGTTTATTTTTCATACCTATAGATCAAATTAAAACTATACTTATTTTTATAATTTTATTTATAATTAATTTTCATCTTATATTTTTATTTTAATAATTATGAGAAATGTCATTATTAAGAGAATATCCAATATGTTACAAATTTTAACATAGATTTAAAATAAAAGGCAATGTCTCCAACTTACTCTGAAATGATTTATAAAATCTATTGAACTCACATGCATTCATACAAAGAAATACAAATACATGTTAGGAAAAACAAAAACAATTGGGAAATTGGGTTAAGGAGATACCAGATTGCCTTGTAATGATAGTTTTTATTAAGTTAAAATGCAAGTAAAATGTTAGTTTTTGTTATAGTATCATTCTTAATGCTTGAGAAAGGAAAGCAAATAGCATTGTCATATCACACACACACACACACACACACACACACACACACACACACAGGGAGAGAGATTATCCCTAATTTTAAAATGGAATTCTTGACATTTCGGACAATATGGATAAGAATGAAATACATTCTGCTAGTTGCAATGAATCAGATACTAATGATGAATGACGCATGATCCCCTTTGTATTTGAAAGATAAGCTCATAGAATTAGATGTTAGAATGGTAGTTCCATATAATGGGTAACTAGGGAATAATAGGCTCCTAACATCCATTAATTCAAAACATATTACCCAGACACTTTACTTATTTTATTTATTAAAGAAAACTAGTCAATATGAGATCATTCGAATTTTTGACAATTGTCACAGAGTCTGTCCTTTCATTACAGTAAGAACAATGACTTTACTAGTAGCAGAGGCCAAAAAAAAAATGAATAAAGGCCTGGACTTCCAAATGTTTGTCTTCAAGTATAATTTAGTTGTTTTTCTCATAGCTTGCTGTTTTTTTATCCACATATACAAAAGTACATTAAATTGGATTCTTTGATTCTTTAAGTACTTGCTTATTTTGTCTTTTGGTGGCACTAAAAATGCACTAAATAAATACTAGAAGTTTTTCTTGTTAATCTGACTTATGCTATTTTAATCTCTGACAAAACCAAAGTGAGAGCATATATAGAGGAGAAAGTGATCCAATTCTGTCTTCTTCAATAAGAAAGGATGCTAAATGGCAATGATGAAAGATGAAGAATCCTGTAATTCTGATATAGAGATCACAACCATTAAATATCAAATAATCACTGCAGTAACAAAATTCTTAAGCAATTCATATATCCAAAATAAAAAGCTAATTAAAATTAGTGTATAAAAGTGATACATAATTGCCAAAGATGAGAGTATTTTGTCACTTAAGAATGTAAAAAAAATGAATTTACAATTAAAAATATAACCAAAAACAAAATAAACTTCACTCTAACTTTAAGAAATATATTTTCCTGAAACTGAAAAACTTTTATAAAGCAAAGGACACAGTCACCAAGACAAAACGACAGCCTTCAGAATTGAAAAAGATCTTCACTAACCCCACATCAGACAGAGGTCTGGTCTCCAAAATATACAAAGAACTCAAGAAATTAGACACCAAAAGATCACATAACCCAATAAAAAAAAGGAGTACAGGAAACTAAAATAGCTGAAAGACACTTAAGGAAATGTTCAACATCCTTAGTCATGAGAG
>LOEQ01004414.1:54214-76076 GCA_001685075.1 Bramus lutescens
AGAGAGACTTACATAGATATAATCTACATGGGAAATAGAAAATAGAAAAAGACAGGATATCTTGAGTAAATTGGGAGCTTGGGGACCTTGAGGGAGGGTTTGAGGGGGAGAGCCAGGAAGGGGAACAGAGAAAAATGTAGAATTCAATAAATATCAATAAAATAAAAAATAAAAAATAAATATATTGTGGTCATTACCTTACCGTTTACTTCCATAAAAATAACAAATCCATATGATTCACTCTAATAGACTAGCACTGTGACATTTATACATACTAAAGTGTGATGTTTACTGATATTAATCTATTTTCATATGTTTGAATTCTTGATAAGCAAGATTAAATTGATGCAAAAAATTTTAATGAAATACCAAGCAAAACAAGGATATGTCTTTTGCCATACTTCACATATTGCCCATGTGTACTTTTTCACATCATGGTCAAAGGCCACAGCATTCATCTCTGCATAGGTATAAATAATTTTGGACTCAAGTACAACTACCCTGAAAAGCTACATTTTTGTGGAATGTTAGTTGAAGATGTATTGCAATTGTTTATTCTGCAGAACATTTGTTTAATGATGCAAATATGTATCACATTCTTTAATGTTACAGTTGTTTAACTCTGTGGAACCTGTGTTACTTTGCCTGTCTAAAACGCATGATTGGTCTAACAAAGAGCTGAACAGTCAATAGCTTGGCAGAGCTGCCAGGCAGAGAGAATAAATAGAAGGAGAAAAAGAGAAGAGGGAGGAGCGAGAAAAGGATGTTGGGGGCTAGCCTCCCAGCCACACAGCCAGACACAGAATAAGAAGGAAAGAAAAGATATATGAAAATGGAGAAAGGTAAAGCCCAGAGGCAAGAGGTAGGACAGAATAATTTAAGTTAAGAAAAACTGGCTATAAACAAGCCAAGCTAAGGCCGGGCATTTATAAGTAAGACTAAGTCTCCATGTGATTATTTGGGAGCTTGGTAGTGGGCCCTCAAAGAGGAAAGAGCAAAGAGCAAAAACAGCGAACTACACTTCGTACCACTAACAGTTCACCTACTACAACACTGTCTCCAGGAAATCAGCAAAGTCCCAACAGTCTTAACAGAACTCAGGAAAATAATGTGAAACTTCACAATATGAATGCAAACATTTCTAAGTCAACATCGTAGGACCTCAACTCTCATTAGTTTTAAAAAGGGAAAATAACGTTTAGCAGGAAGTGTATAAAAGAACTATGTTCTCAACAATGCCATATTCTGATCAAATTACATTGGCATCTCCAGTAGACTGGGCTTCATATTATCTGTTAGTTAACTAAAGTTCTTAACTTCCATTACTACAGTTTTTTAGATCCATGTAAGGAACTGCACATAAAATATCTCTAGCATATTCTAAGCCTTTATTCATAAAGTTAGGGTGTGCAACATTTCATTCACCTGCAAACTGTCAAGTTAGACTAGGCAACAGAAACAGAGACATGAGCTGGCCTTCCATATAAATGGCCTCTTAGAACAAAGTCTCTCAGAATCACTAAATAGCCATTGGGGGAAAATATCAGATGTCCTTAACTACTCATCAACTAAACCAAGTTCTTCTTTCCAATACAGAGCTCACAAAGATAAGACACCACTCTTTCAATTAAATCAAACCGCAAAAACTTCAAAGAAAAAAAAATCTGTAACCCCTGCACTTGAAGTCTTGCTCAATCTGGAGCACATGCTGTGCAAAATAACAATATTGATGATATCTAATAATTGAGCATCTTCTCTCTCTGATTATAAGATTCGCTGCAGCATTCTTTCTTTTTAATCCTTATAAAACCCCTGAAGACGTCGAAGCAGCAGGAAGCCATAAAACTAGCCCAAGATGTTGTAGATTGAAATCTGAGCAGAACCACTTCAAAGCTATAGCTAAATATGTGATTCTCATATACATGTAAAAATGGCAAATTAGGTAATGAAATAATATGTATTGATTTATGTTTTTATTTTTAATTACATTGCTGTCTTATAGAAGAGATGGGGACACAAAGGTTGTTTTCATTCAAATTATGGTGAAATAACTATGGATTCTAGAAGGTAGCAGAAAAACCTTTTAGCTGAATAAGAAATCAAAGCGGAGACTTAAGGAACAAGAAGATTAATGGTCAGAGTTAATTTAATTTCTAAACTGCTGTTAAACTCTAACCTTGGCCTTGTTTTAGAAGTGGGAGTATTAAGATATTTTTTGAGAAATAACATGGCTTTTGTGATTCTATTCACAGATTTATAATGAGTAAAATATTACTTTCTGGCAGCTGTTAGCTATTTAATGAATGATGTGAGACTGGATAAATAAATGAATGGATTTACTGGGAAAAGAAACAGAGTGTAACTCCAAAAGAGCATTCATTATATATTGATAAAATTCTGATGTCTCACCTTTTAAAATATTTTTTAGATCCGCAGATAGAGCAGGATGGTCAAACAGGATGTTTGAGACTCTTTGTTCAATCCTGGTCCTCCCTCATCAAAATCAACAGTAGTTACATAGATTCATCATTTTGAATTCCTAACTTAGATACTAATATCGCACTGAGGCACTAAATGAACTACAGTGTTTATCCCTCTCATTCTACATTTTGTCTCTATAACTATAATCCCAGTACCCTCCTCTCTTCTCTCTCTCTCTTTCTCTCTCTCTCTCTCTCTCTATCTCTCTCTCTATCTTTCTTTCTTTCTTTCTCTCACACTCAATATCTCTCTCTCTCAATTTTTTAAGTAAAAGGGATTGAAAGGGTTTAATTTTGTTGCGTTTTCCCAGAATACACAAAACATCATTTAGAGTCTCACATTTAGAATAGGTTATTGATAGCAAAATAAAATATTATCTCCTGCTGTCATTATTCTGAAATATTATTATGCATTATATTTGGGTATGATTTGGAGTTTTTTGTAAAAAATAGCTCTGATTAATTATAAAATCAAAAACACTTAACAGCATCATTGATGAATTATTGTTTTTAAATTTAGTTTCTTCTTAAATGTTTCATATTTTAAGTAACTTTATCACACATTTAAATTGAGATTACTTAAAGATAGACTATTTTCTTAGTCACTGTACCATGGCCGTGAAGAGACAGCCCTTATAACAGAAATCAATTTCTTCTTAGGTTTTTTGGGGGGGCAAGTTTTCTCTGTGTAGCTTTGGAGCCTTTCCTGACACATGCTCTGTAGACCAGGCTGTAAATAGGGGCTTGCTTGCAATATCAGCAGGATTAGAAGGTATGGTCCTGTTAAAAGAAGTGTGCCATTGTGGGTGAATTTTGAGATTTGAAAAGCTCATGCCAAGTCCAGAGTATCTCTCTCTCTCTTTCTCTCTCTCTCTCTCTCTCTCTCTCTCTCTCTCTCTCTCTCTCTCTCTCTCTCTCCTCCTCCTCCTCCTTCTCCTCCTCCATATCAAGATGCAGCTCTCAGTTACTGCTCCAGGACCTGCCTGCATGCCACCATGGTCCTCTCTATGATGAAATGTACTAAACTGCTGATATTGCAAGCAAGTCTCTCAATTTTTTTTAATTCCACATAACCTATGAAAACTCAGACTTCATCATCTGGTATTAAAGGCCTTTCAAATATCCCCTAGTATGTTTGTTAATTGTTTTTAAATACAGCTTTAGTTGAGATAGATTACACTAAATTGTCTCCTAGTTCTTATGCCATTATATTTTTCAAGATCTTAATCCCTGCCTTGTAACAATAAAGCAGGGACACCAGAAGAGGAAAAAATGTGAAGACAAGAATGACTTTGATTCTTGTCTATTTCACTTCTTTAGGCTGCTGCTTTGTTTGAATGGCAGTCTCCTTTTCCTTACTGGAACTTTACAATTAAATCAGGTCCCATTTGTTAATTGATGATCTTAGTACCTGTGCTAATGGTGTCTGTTTAGAAGGTCATTTCCTGAGCCAGTGCATTTAAGGCTATTCCTCAATTTGGTTTCTATCAAAATCCATGTATCTGACCTTACAGTGAGGTATTTAATCCATTTGCAGTTGAATTTTGTGCAGGATAAATACGTATCTACTTAAATTCTTCTACACACTGCCATCAAGTTTGAACAACACCATTTGATAAAGATACTGTCTCTTTTGCAGTGTGTATTTCTGGTATCTTTATCAGAAATCAGATGTCCACAGCAGTATAATTTTAGTAGCTATTGTAGAATTATATTGCATTGATCAACATTTCTGTTTTAGTGCCAATATCATGTTTTTAAATATAGAGCTCTGTGGTACAAATTGAGGTCAGGGATGGTAACAGTCTCTAAATTTGGGGAGTGATAATTATTATTTGTCTTCTTAACATGGACGCTTCTAAGAGTGAAACATGGTCACATAGAGGCAGCTAGCCATCTAAATACTCCCAGCAACCTGTGACCTGTACTTCCCTATTTGAAACCAATGGTGTCTTAGAAGTCAATAAATTGTAAAAAAAGGGAAAAAAAGCAAGTTGTATCCATCCTTTAGTCTAAATGCTCCTCAATTACATCTTCTGGGGTATTCTGTTGCTTATGGTTGCTTGGCATTCCATCTCTATGGGGGCTAAAAAAATTACCTACAAATGGACTCATGGACACAGAATTTATTTGCTTGTTGATTAGAAACAATCCTAATGTCTCAGACATTTAACAATTCTCTGTCACTTTGTCTGTTTCTCAAATCTATGTTGTTTTTAAAGTGAGTCTCCTAACACTATCCCAAAAGCATCTCACAGAAATACTTCATCGAATCTAGACTTCCATTAGACTAATAAAACTGTATATCCTCAGAATTTACAAACTTCCAAATGATGTTTCCATTTTAAGAAAAAGGGTTCCTTTAATATTGGGAACAAAAACTCCAGGACCAGGGACAAAATCCCAAGGTTCTGAATTACGTCCCCTCAAAAAAAAAAAAAAGTCTCTATTCCTAGCAAAGTGCAAGGCCCATGAGGAGAGTGTGCTTTCCTTCTGACCAGGTTTATCTGTTATCCCATTTGGGATCTTATCCAGTTCCAAACCCGCTGCTCTCCCCTGGGTGTATGAGATTTGCATTAATAGAAGATAAGTTCTGATAGCAGCATTGATAGCTTTATAATGTGAGTAAGCCAGTCATTTTCCCCCAAGTACTGCTGTGATTTCATCTAGTCATATGGGACTGGTGGCTGATTTCAGTTTCCAAGGCAACTGACTTCTCTGTTTTAGTCCAGTTTTCCCTCCCCCTTGGAAGCAGTACCCACCTTTAATGTGTGTGTGTCTGTATTTCTGCTTTCCATTTAGAAACTTGCCTTCCTAATTTTTCTCTATTTCACACCCATATCGGTTATTATAATTACTGTCTCCAAATTTAATCATAAAGAGGAAGCTAAAGTAGATGACTTTAAAAATTAAGGCCTTTAGTACTCAGAAGATTCATGTGAGTCGACTATGAAAGAGTCATAACTCAAAATTACTTCAAGGTAATTTTCTCATGGATCAACTACTGAATGATCAACTAGCAATCAACAGTTCATACAAAATTTGAATAGAGATTCCCAGGATTGCTTCAGCTCTTTATGGAAATAACCTCAAAGTTTACTGAGAAGTGCAACTTGCTCTGAGTAAAGAATCAAAAGTGTGAAGGAAAACACCCATTTCGTCACCCTGTATAGCGATTTTAATTTTGACAGCATTGCTATTATTTCTTATTTTTATTATTTATTTGTTTATTTATTTATTTTTATTACACTTTCAGGTCTAAAAGTTAGCCTAGTTATGAAGTGTCTTTGCTTGTTTAAACTTGTCAGACTGTTATTGCATAACTCATCTAGAGGAAAATTCTTCTTTTAAATATCTTAGCAAAGATTCTATTAATTGTGGTCCTGTCTGTCATATCATTTTGACATCATGATCCTAGAACATCTCTTCATTATCTATGACTATAAATTTATTGAGCATTTTCTCCAGGCTAAAGACGACAATAACAACAACACACACATGCACATATATATTTGTGTGTATATAGAGGTATGTGTATATGTATGTATGTATGAATGTATACATCTCAATAGCTGACTCATCTTGAATCCACCCAGTAATGCTTCAGTTTTCAGGCTACCCTGTTTTGGTTAATCATATTATGTATCTCATATCTGTATATTCTGTAATCATATCTCAGTATGCAGTGCCCCGTACCGGATAAGACTATCGCATCTATCTGGACTAGCACCTTCTAGCACTGAAAGCTAGCCAGCAGGCAGTTTCCTGGTCAGCTCAGGTCTGGATTTTCTATATCCTGAAACAAAAGTGCTTTGCTGTTTTCAGTAATAGGGTCTCAGCAACTCATCATGTTGAGAAACAAACAAACAAAATGACACTTGTTGATGGTGTGGTTGCTTCTGGGGCTTCACTGACCAATAACTCATAGAGAAGGAATCTGTGCCTTGCACTATTTCCATTTAGTAACTTGGTCACCTGGGAGCAGACTTGTTCCCTCATGCAAGGTACCTGTTAGTCCTTTTCTTTTGCTATGTTTAGAATTAGAATACAAACTAGCAGAGATGCATTAGATTTTGTGCATACTTAGGTTAGGTTTACCCTCCCTCAACCTGTGTTTCTCTAGTCTCAAAACCCTGATTCCTCCTAATCATTTAGTGCTTATTATAACTGATTTTCACATCTTGTATGTTCTACTATTCTCTCCTTTTATATCTTTTTAATATTTTTAACTTTTTCTTGCAAGATACTAAGTTCTCATGTAGCATCTTAGTGCACACTCCATTTTGGTTAGCTGGTCCTCTACCCCTGATTTCCCCATCATCCTATTACCTTCCTGAAGCTTTCTGCCTTTCCATAATTTATTCTCCCTTTTAGTTCACATTTCGCTTATATTCTAATACACTCTCCCTTAGTTTATCCATCCCTATGAATTCTATAATCTATGCACTCCTGGTTATACACCCAAAATAACAGCACTGAAGCTAGGACCCATATATAAGAGCTTCATGAGATCCACAAGGTTATGCAATAGATGAGCTGACATTTAAAAGGTCAAACCACTAGAGATTTAAACATCTGATGCAGGATAAATTCCTGTAGACAGAACCTATAAAAAAAATACTGCCTTTTGAATAGCTGGCTGTCTCTAACTGCAAATTCTCTTGTGTGATAACATGCTTTCCTGCCGTGTATTACTCATAAGTCGGGCATAATTTTCCTGTGTTCTGTTAGTAGGATGACTTTTTCCCCAAACTGTGTAATTCTGGCTTAATAAAGTAGACAGTCAAACCTTTTTGTCCCACACTGCAACAACAACAACAAAAACAAAAATCTTAGAAGTCCATTCTTTATAATTAACTCCCTGACCGGATGATTTGAACAGATAGAAATCCTTGAGGAGTGATCATAGGAGGAATTTTCACAGAGTGGAAATGAAAATGTCTGGCCTTGCTAGATCTTAGTCCTTCAAAGATTTATGACAAATTGCGGCAGTGTTACAGGTGTCTGCCCTTGTGATATTACAGTCCTTCAAGAAATCAATAGCACCTATGATTCTCTAAGCTTCCTTCACTGGCATCTCCCTGTTATGACTGAAAATGGCAAGTAACTGATGTGGGATGCCCTTCTGTATATGTGTTGCTTTTATTGGTTGATGAATAAAGCAGTTTCAGCAATAAATTAGCAGAGTACGGCCAAGAAGGAAATCTGAACAGAAATACATACAGAGAGTTGGTGGAGTCAAGAAGATACCATACAGCTGCCAAAGGAGGAGAACTCGCTGAAACCTTACCAGCAGGTCACAGCCTCATGGTGAAACACAGACTGATAGAAATGGGTTAATTAAAGATGAAAGAGCCAGCTAGAAATATACCTAAGCTATTGGACAAATGTTGTAATTGATAGAGTTTCTATATGATTATTCAGATCTGGGCAGCCGGGAAACAAATGAGCAGCCTCCGTTTACAAAATTACACCCACCATCTGGGGCAAGGATTCACTTAAGACCTAAAAAAAAATGTGGAAATGGGCGGGGAGATTCTAGACACACAACAATGGGAACCAAGTGCAGCTTTTTAGTAGCTGCATTGTTTGGATAGGCTCTGCTTGCTGGCAGCAAGCAAAGTCATGGCCCCTTTAAGAGAAGGCTTCCTGATTGAACATTAGCTATAAAACCTGCATGGCTTCTTTGAGAGTCAGCTTCCTGTTCATTTCTCTGGACCTTCCAGGAGGCCGAGCACTAGAATGGGGTTTGTCAGCAGTGTACTACAAGATACATGGTGGCAGCACAGGCCAACAGCTTCCCATAGTTGAGGTGGTGAGTGGTGATGGCAGTCCCAGAGATGGCAGTAAATGTCCCTCTGCCATATTAAAAGACAGAGAGAGGTAGACTCACTATCCAGGGCTGCCCTGACCACATTGCTTACCATTTTATAATGTTCCTTGTCAGAAAAGTAATTCAGATACACAGCAGAACAGATTCAGAAATAAAAGACGTCTAAATGAGACAGTGTGTGTGTGTGTGTGTGTGTGTGTGTGTGTGTTTAAGGCTACATAGGATTGAGAGAGAGAAAAAAATAATAAAGACAGTCATAGATTAAAGAAATAAAGATAATAAAATAAATGCTTAAAAGCAATAAAGTAAAAAAAGTCATCTAAAGATGAAAATACAGAGTCTGGATTGTGTATATTATTGTGTTTTCTTTTAATTTTTTGACTGCAAAGAGACATTTGATTCTTGGGGCTACTAATTAAACCAACATAAAGGTATCTTAATTTCAAAATTTAAGTTTAAGGATATGTTACTTTACAAAAGAGGGTTTGCTTTTTTTTTCTCTCTTTCTACAGACTATGAGAACCTGTGAATTCCTACCGGGGCAATGTGGTTTGAGGGAACAAGACCTCCTTGAAAGGTCTCCATGAACCCTAAAATACTTTACCCAACAAATTGCAGGAAGCAGTTTTGAGAAAACTATGCCAAAATTCCCAAAATGATTATTTGTAAAATGTTTGTTTTCATTATAAGGGGGATATGCTATAGAGATGAATATTTTGCATTTGTCTATTGATACAATATTTTAAGGATGATTTTGTTACACTGCATATATGTATTTCTGCTTTTGTTTAAGGTATTGTGTTTGTGCATCTTATTTAAAATGTAATGTATAACAATTACAGATTAATAGATAGTCATTTATAATAGTCAATGTTGTAGTTGTGTTCGTTAGGTTTTCTAGATATAGAGAGATATATTTCAGTTAGAGAGATAATTTTCAAAACTTCAAAGCCCTACAGAATATGGCACTTAAAATGTTTTAAGAACGTGGACTTTTCTTGACAGTGAGACATGTCTGCTTCCTGCAGCACCAATTACATCAGAGAGGTTGGTGGGCATTGAAGAAACTCGTTATGGAATTTTCCTTCAATGTGACAAGGCTAGCTATATGAGCAAGAAATGGCTCTTGCCTGTACTGCTTGAGTGTATGCTGTATGAAATGAACACACAAGAAATGACTGCTGAATTTGCCAAAAGGAGGTGAGACAGTACTTCAGGGTTCCTGCTCTACCAAAGAGACTGCCAAAAATTCTGAAGGACACAGAAGAAAGTAACAGGCAAACTGAAAATATAGGAAGAGCAGATCTTCAAATTTCCTGCTTCCCTGAAATGTCTACCGGATACTATGGGCCTGTAGGCTTAATACAGATGCCCCAATATTACAGAAGAACTTTAGGTGACTGTCCAGGCAGGGAGATGTCTCTGTCAGTTCTAGAGTTTTTGAAGTTGCTTGATTGCACTTCCAGTATACCTAGGTAATATTATATCCTTGATAGAGTTGAAGACAAAGAGTTATAGTTATAGTTTTCCTTAGTTATGATAAAAGATAAATTAGATATGAAACTTTAGACTCACCAAAATAGGATAGATGATAGAGTATTTTCCTTAATTTGCAAAATGTAAATAGACTAAATACTGTAACTGTAATTCTTGCTTATTAACTGTTTTGTATATGTAATTTTACATGTTAAAGTTAAAGCCTTCATTTAAAGTAGACAGATGTACACAGAAGTACAAATCATTTCAATAAATGATCACTGCTTGTATAACATGAGAGTTGTATGTGCATGACTTTAGTAACTTTATTGGGAAATTTGCATCTCCCAATTTCCCACTATAAAGGGTTTGTTTTTTTAATTAGACAGAAAAGAGGAGATGGTGAGAGATATCCTTCTTTATATGTGTTTCTTTTATTGGTTGATGAATAAAGTTGTTTCATCCAATGGCTTTGCAGAGTACAACCAAGCAGAAAATCCAAACAGAGATATATAGAGAGAGTAGGCAGAGTCAAGGAGACGCCATTTAGCTGCTGAAGAGAAGGACACACTGGAACCTTGCTGGTAGGACACAACCTCATGGCAATATACAGATTGATAGAAACAGGTTAATTTAAGATTACGATCTATCTATAAATACACCTAAGTCCTATATATAACAGTTCAGGTCTGGGCAGCTGCGAAACAGAGGAGCAGCTCCTTCTACAATTATCACTTTGTAAGAGTTCTAATGCAAGATTTTAGGTTCAGTCAACTAACTGTTTTCGTTTAGGTCCTGAGATTCAGGTGATAAAAAAGGCTGTTAATTAACTAACCATGTCCAGATATTACTAATCACAGTAAAGAAATGTAAAACAGTGCACTACTCTGCCTTTTGGTTAGATCTCTTGGTTGTTTACTTTTCTCCCTTTGTAACCTGTTAGGTGCACCTTTAAGAGATGGCTGGAGCCTCCCTGCAGCTGTGGTTGGCTACAAACTAACTGATAAATTTTGCTACACATCTTCAAAGAATGCCTGTGTCTCTGATAATTTGCCTGGTCGCTTTTTTATTACTAATAAATGTTAAGGAATGGATTTATATTTGCTTGGGAATTTGTAAGAGGGAAAGAATAGAGTAAGATGCAAACAACCCTTATGTGAGTTCATTCTGTTACCTCTTATATTAGAAATCTTCTAATTCCTTTAAGCTTCACTGGTGCAACCTAACTGAACCCTGGGAGGAAGCTGGCAGAGCTGGAATCTATTGGCTTTCCATAAGAGATAATACGAAATTCAGTATCTTTATCTCTCAGGAAACTACACATTAAAACTACTTTATTATTCCATCTCATCTTACTCATAATGACTACCATTGAACAAAAATTGCTAACAATTGGATTAGATGTCATGAAAGTGAAATCATTATACACTGTTATTGGGACTGCAAACTAGTATCTATCACCCCTTGGGGAAAATATCTGGATATTTCTAAGGAAACTAGAACTCTACCATGTGGCCCAGCTGTGCAATTCCTAGGTCTATTTTCCCCAAGGCTTTTTATCCTACTACAGAGATACTTGTATGTATATTCGCTGTCATTCTATTCACAATTGCTAAGGAAATGGATCGATGTAGATGTTCATCAAATGGTGAGCGGATAGTGAAATGTAGTATATATACACAATGGACTGTTACTCAGCTATAGAGTGCATTTTCAGATAAATGGATGAATCTTGAAAACATAGCCAGGGATGTCAACCAAGCCCTCAAACTAAACTGAATCTCTCCGACCTTAAAATTATTGGCTGTCGATGTAACCTTCTCTTTAGTGAGAGTGTGAACTTGTACATTTTCAAAGGAAATGATATTCAGTTGGGTTGTTTGGGGATTTGCAATCGATAATGTGTGTTATTGTAACCATGGTTACACTCAGCTTTATACATCGGTTTCATAAATAAAATATGTCTTCTTAATACAGTTATGCTATTATAAATATATAATTTTATTTTCAGTAAACAGTTATATCCAGCAAGTTGTAAGATTCTTTGCTAATGGTGTTCATATACTTTTCAGAGACCTTTATAATGCAAGAATTTCATCTTGCTAGAGTTGCCTTTCAAACTTCAAGATCCTAGGATTTGATTGTAGTTCAACTCTTCTTATCTGATAAAGACTGTAAGTTTTCAAAATATAAAATATACTCTAATTTTAACCAGAAAGTTCATCATATCTAGAGTCTTTTAAATTTTTCTTTTGATTAAATAAAGATTTTTAACTAAGTTGAGGAATGAGCAAAGCAGTTGGTCTATGATATCTTGTTCTCCTGTGTGGGACTGTAAGCTCTGCATGTATGTCCTTTATGCCTTTTCAGGGTTCATTAAAAAAAATCATTCTGCATGAAAAAAATGTATTCTGCTAAAAAGAAGTTTATTTTGTTTCTGTCTGAATTTTGAGGGAAATGTCTAGTTTATTGTTTCTAAAAATCTTAGCAGTACAAAGGAAAGCACTTCTCCTTATGAAAAAAACATAGGGGAAATTTAAATTGATAATATGAGAATGAGGATAAGCTTGGGGCATCCCTTTGAAGCTGGTTTGGATGCTCAAAGAGACTCATAGGACCCTGCAACAAAGAGTCATTGCTTAGGATGACTCCCTCCTCCAATTCAGAGCTGAATATGCTTCAAACACGTGTATATAATTATTTCCAATTTAATGGGGTTAGAATTTCTGTCATTCAACATTATTTAGATATTGAAAGTTTCCACATTTATACCAGAATTATGAATATTAATTAAAATCCATTGCATGGTTTTGCTATTTTTTTTTGCTTTTGGAAGCACTCATATTCTGCAAAATGGCTTTAAACTCTTTGACCTGAGGATAACATTGAATGGATTCTCCTGGTTTTGCCTCCTGCATGCTGACGGTACAGTTGTCCACCATTACACCTTCTCTGTGTTTATATCTATGACTCTGAAGTTCCTGTTTCTAACTTTACTTTTTATGACTAGTTTTCTTTAAAATCTTAAAATTGCTGTCCCTGAAGACACAAGACAAACGCCTTGAGAAGGAAAAGACAATGATTTGGACGCAGATGGTAACTAAGTAAAAAGAGCAGATCTTCTGCAAGTTTGAAAATCTGAGTTTGAATCCTCAGCACCTGCATGAATGCTTATAATCTGGGCCCTGGAAAAGAATACACGAGGATTGCTAGGCATTGCGGGCCAACACTCCTGGCCAAAACACTGAATTTTAGGTTCAGTGAAAAACTGCCACAGGGAATAAAGAAGAAAAAGAAGAAAAAAAAAACCCGAAAGAGGGAACTTGAATTTCTCATTTAACCTTCATACCTTTACACACTGGCTCACACAAAGTATATACTACATCCTACACACACACACACACATACACACACACACACACACACACACACAAAGGACATAGATTTGATTTCTGATTGCCTGTATTTAGCTAGTTGTATTACCTTGTCTAAGTTACTCAGTCTTTCAAAGTTCTGTCTGTTTTCTCCTCAACTGTTTTCAAGTTTACTCTCCATGTTCCATAAGGAGGCTTTCTTCAGTTCATGCTCTAGTCTTTTGCCAGGATAACCTTTCTATAAAACAAATATAATTGCATTGCTATCTTTCTTAAAGTCTTTAGAGTGTTTGAAGAGCTCCTCAATGTTGTGAGAGCTTGATCCATTCAGTCAATGATATTTGAAGGTGACTTGTCATGGGTGTCTACAATTGTAGAAAGCTAGTTAGTAACTGGAGTACCACCTCAATACTGGGCAAGGGCCGGGAAAGGTCTCCATCTTGGAGCAGTACTTGCTTGGTGAGGGTTTGTTCACAATGCTAATGTGAAGAACACATTCTGTGAAGGAACGCAGTCCAAATTGGCATCTGTGAAGTTTTGGGAAGTTACTATTCTAACCACAAAAATTAGGGTTTCCTCTTCCAGTTCTTAGTCTCATGAGTAAAAGAGTCTTAAAATGGATTCAGAAGGAGGCCTGGGGACTCCTTGATAGCTTTGAGCACAGAAATAGGCAAACTGAATGTGGGAAGAAAGGAAGCCATGCCCGCTTGTTTAAAAGGTCCCAGGTAGAAATTCAGAAAAAGACTGAGTAAAAGCAAAGTTTTAGGGAAAGGAAAGCTTAAGAAAGAGATACATTGCCTAAGTCTTCTCCCTTTTATGTTAGTACACAGAAAAAAAAATCAGACATACTCTGCAGTGGTACATCCTAGCAATTCTGCAATTGATTCTAAAAAAAAAAAATGCAGCATTTCTAGGAGAAGAACATACTATCTCACTAAGGGGGTAATTATTTCTCTTCCATATTCCTATCTTGGAAGGATTTCAGAAGAGTGTTCTCTTGTACAGAAGACTGACTCCTCCAGCTTTGATACCCTTTGAAGGAGGAGACAGTAGTAAATAATGTTCTGAACATACAGGAATTTATTGAAATGACTTACAAGCTGCAGTTCAACAATGGTTAGTTATGGATGGAAAGCCCAAGAATCAGTTAGCTCTTCAGTCCCATGAGGTTGGGTGTCTCAGCTGGTCTTCTGGGATCTCGGAGAAGGAAATAACTGTGCTGACTGAGGTGAGAGCAACAGAAGAAGAACAGAGACTTCCTTCTTCCACCTTCCTTATATAGGCTTCCAGGGGAAGGTGTGGCACAGAGGAGAGGTGTGCCTCCCAGGCTCAAAGTCAGAATTAAAGGCCTGTGTCATCCAGCCTCGAGATTCACATCAAACACATGTTGTCTTCTTGCCTCAAGATTCAGATCACAAATGCATCCTCCATTTCTGTATTAGAGTTCATAGTTTATTCGAGATATAGCAATGTTGACAATCAAGAATAACAGCCATCAGAAGAATATATCAGAATTTGGTGTCTCAATCCAGGATCAGAGATAGGGAGGGGTTTTTCCTCTATGGCCTTAATGTATCCTACAACATTATCCCATCATAGTATAAATCCTAAAATTATTTAGAATTGACCTGACATTGATGAAATAGATCTGACCACCATGAAAACCAAGAGATAAAATTCCAGGGAGGTTTATCTGAAGAGACTAGTGTCTAGCATAAAGTTTCAGTTACTCCAGCAGGTTAAAGATACATAAAGGGACTATGAACGACAAATTTCCTCTTACATTCCTGGCACACAGCAAAGATCTTGAAACGGTTGCTTTCAAGGTCCCTGAACTAAACTGCCTAAGAAGTTTCTTCTGTCCTCATCAATATGAGCATGTTATCTCCAGCTATGCAATCTCTTCCATGAAAATAAGGGCTGTCATAACCACCACTCTATCACTGTGAAAAGACATCATGACCAAAGTATTCAGTTTGGGAATTGCGTTCAGTTTCAGAGGGTCAGTTTTTTAGCACCATGGCCGGAGCATGGAGACAAACAGGTGCAGTGTTAGAGAATTAGCTGAGAGCTACATTCTGACCTATAAGGGGGGAGGGGCAGAGGCAGATGGGGGAGCTGGAAAGAGATTTGAAACTTAAAGCTGACCCCCCCAGTGACACACCTCTTCCAACAAGGACACACCTTCTAATCTTTCTCAAACAGTTCACCAAGTAGTGACTAAGCATAAAAACATATGAGCCTATAGGGGCTATGCTCATTAAAACCATCGTAGAGGCTATGTGATAAAATGCATGAAAAACGGGTTCTCTTAAATGGTCAAAGTTCATTCCCATTCAGTGACTGGTGTTTTCAGGACAAAGTAACAGCTCTGGGTGTTATATCATAGTATTCCATGGCTAGCACATGATTGTGAAAATTTTCTTAATCTGGAGTCTTAATAATGACCTTTCCTCCACACTCATTGTTTTTATTTATTTGCCTATTTGTTTGGTTTTATGAAGTTCACTATTTTCATCTATAATGTGAGGACATTTGTATTGTTATAAGAAAGAATGGAGTTAAAGCAAGCTAACATAATGTGATAATCATTCAGTGTTTCAAAGATAACAAACTCCACTGTACTATATACTCTTCTTTAAAACCATCTGGTATGCTTAAAAGCAATGTTCTCTACCTCTTGCTCTTCAGATATAGGAATACAGTAAAAAATAAACTTAAGCACATTGCCCTTGATGTCAAAAGCAGCAATATAAAACAAAAAGTCATTTATGGTCTAGTAAACATCTCTGGCTATGCAGAAACAAAGAGAAAGTATCTTTTGCAAGAAGCCATGTGCCATTAATTACATTTCAGTCTTTACTATCAGCTGAGGAAATTATTAAAAGCACTAGTAGTGAGCAGTCCCGGAAGACATATAAATTACATTTTATGTGAATTTGAGGATGTTTAATAGAAAATTTACATTTATTAACAAGGTAAAATGATCACTTTTGGAGTATTAGATAACCATACAAATTAGGCATGTATTTTTCACAAAAGACAAATACAAGCCACATGTTGTGGTGACTTCAGAGAGAACTGTAGACCCAGGGCCTACAGTCCGTCAGTAATGTCCACACCCCACAGTACCTCGAGCTATTGCTACAGAGCCCAGGTATCTATAAACCCTCAAGCTAGGTAGGGCTTATTAGTGTTTGGGGATCTGCAGAGAAAGCAGAGGTTGCAGAGCCAGGGTGAGGAGCAGACTTAACCCCTGGTTCAGCCCACAGGTGTTCAGAGTTCCACAGATCCTAGCAGCTCCAGTAAAAGCCTGAGAAAGCAGGGAAAGGCTCTGCATAAGGCCGTGTGAGTGTAGAGAGTTCCACAACTCACAGGAAAAGCTGAAGACCCAGGTAGGGGGCCATAACTGGCATAAGATTATACCTGACCATTAGAGAAAGACCCAACACAGCACATCAACATTACATATCAGTCACATAGAGTCAAAATCCGCTTCAACCTGATGAGGACTCTTCACTGAACACCCCCAATAGCAACAAAAATGAGTAACTAGACTTTTAAACATACCAAAGAAAGAAAGATAGAACGAATTTGAACGAAGCCGAGAGTGGCCTCAAACATGATGGACTCAAGGATGACATGCANAAGGAAGGAAGGAAGGAAGGAAGGAAGGAAGGAAGGAAGGAAGGAAGGAAGGAAGGAAATCACACCTTCATCTCCCTTTTAAGTCAGAATCTCATGAATTAAAAGGTGCCCTTGAATTCACCATGTCACTGAGGGTAGCTTAGAAAATTAATCATTCTGGCTCCTTATTCCAAATACTAGAATAATTGCCATGAGTCACAACACATAGTTTAGTTTCTACATTTTAAGTGATTTTTATTTTTTATGTGTTTGAGCATTTTGCCTAGGAGGGTGTCTGCTGACAATACAAGCCAGAGAGTGCGTAGGTCCTCAGACTGGAGGTTTATTGTTGCTGAGTGTTCCTTAGCAAAGACAAATGTGGTAACCGTACAGAAAGAGAAACTGCTGCCCCAGTCCCCACCACAGGAAAAGGGTGGAAAATCACAACAAACCTTATCAATATGGATGCTGGAAATTTTATATATCAGAAAGCTTTATAGTACCAAGTCTAGTCAGGTAAGCAATCTGAAATATGCACAGTAGATTTGCTTCAGAGACCACCTTTTCTCTCTGGACACAATTCTCTCACAATATTCTTTCATGATACAGAAATAAGTGAAAGACCAAAGCTCTGCAACCAAGTCAGGTAAGCATCCTGAAAGACGTGCAGTAGTACCTTTGCCTGAGACAATAGTTCCACAAGTGAACTACCCGGGTGCCTGCAGCCTGGTATTCCCTTGAGAAGTTAGCTCCTTATGAAGGGGTTGTATTTACATGTCGGAAACTCTTCAAAATCGCGCCTCTGAGGCCCCACATTCATTTCACTACATAGTGGTACAGAATAGCTGCTGTCTGAACTAACTTAACCAGGCAGAGTGACTGTAAGCCACGTCTAATGCATGTAGTGCCTCGTTGAGTGTAGTCACACAGAACGGAATTCTGGGTGTTCTTCAAACTGTTGTCATTAAAGCTAGGTCAATTCACTTATGTTACTTCATCCATGGATGCTTGCTGAAGAGGCTCCGAGGAACACCAAGGCTTCAACCCATGCTCTAGTGAAAGCAAGGTACTGCTACTTCTGAAAACATCCTGAAAACAAAAACTGCAATAATGTCAATAAAGTCGTTCCACAGAACACTTTCTTTAGATGTGGAACTTAAGCAAACAAAACATTAAGACTCAAAGACTAGATGGAGAATGGTCTAAAAATCAATCTTAACCTTACAAAGCATAACAATTTAAAGCAAGTGTTCTAATACTTTTATTGAAGTTATATTTTATGATTTTAACCAAATATTTAAAATATTAAAATAAAAATACAAAATCTCCTAAAGTATTTTCTTTGTATAAACATGAGGATTTTAATAAGAATGAAAAATTTTGAAACTAAAAGTGTTATCAAAATATAAATATACTTCTTAAAAGTATGAAAATATTGCTATCTTATGAAAAACAATAGCATGATGTGATAAAAACTATACTAGCTCCAGTTTTCAAAATGTCAATCTCTCAAATTATTCTAATAATTAAAACAATTACTTTACCTTCTATTTTATGTTTTCTCAAGAAAAGCTACATTAGTTTTACATTTTAAACTAACTTATTAATAAATTTTAAAAACATAAAAATACTCTAGAAAAACAATATGAAAAATGCAAAGGGGATATACTGCTATTGTCATAATTTATAATTAACACAGCTAAAGTTTTTAAACCAATTATGTGTCTACAACATTAATCACAGTTTGTAGCTCAGAGCCACATGTGGTTGCCAGAAGCACAGATTAGTGGCTTTTACCAACTTAAATAAAATAAGTAATCAGCAATGCCATAACAAAAATAATAATGTCAAGATCTCATTTTACAAAAAATACGTTTTAGTTTGAAGAATAAATCTCTCCTCTCTCTCTCTCTCTCTCTCTCTGTGTATAAATTTTAGATTTCCTCTATAAAATATTATAGGAAAAGCATATATATTTTAACTTCAGTCAAGGGGGACTTGACAGTGTATGCTTTTGGATATAAACATCATTGGAGGATTTTTATTAGTAAACACTTAAGAGAGCTTCCCAATATCTCGAAATGCAAGCTTTTAGACTAATTGAAAAGCAAAGAAAGGAAGATAAAGAAAAGGTATGGAAGAAAATGAGAATTAATATATAATCTTTGTTGTCTCAAGTAGACAAAGACTGAATAACACCTTGATAATACCTCATCTTCAATATAGCTAACTTACATATTTCGATTTTAGTTTGAACAAAGTGGGGGCATCCCCTGACAAGTATAACCTGTATAGTATCATATTGCATTACTAATATTACAATAAGGTTCTTATTATTACCAAGATAAATAGGATTGTCTGTAAAGTCACTACCATTGAAACCATTATGCTTCATTAATTGTTATGCAATACTGTGATATTGTGCAAAGGCAGAAGTGCCCATCTATGTTTTTGATAGAGCATGCTCAAGTCAATACATCAGAGAAATTACCAAAAATAAATGAATTTCATTATTTCACATAATACTAAGTGTCAATAGGCTTAAGACTGAGTGAGAATAATATAAAAATATTTCAAATATAACCCAATACAAAGAAGGTATTGCTATGCTCTGAATGTTCCCTCCTACAAGGATGTTAAATGACTTTGGAACTGTATTAGGAAGTGAGTCCTTTATCTATACCTTTTTGTGGATGGGTCGTGATGATTTCATACTAGAAACAGACTTAATGCAATGGTCTTAAAGGGAAAGTTCATTTGTCTGTGTTCTCTCTTGCTATCTCTTTGCCTTTGTATTCTTCACCATAGGAATGTTGAATAAAATTGAATCAGAATGACAAATATTAAATTTTTCTTTCATTATGTAAGCATGATATTACACATGTGCATATGCTATATATCACTTTCATGTCAAAATAGAATCAAGACTAGCAAGAATTGGGACTGGGAAAGGACAGGATAATTTGTGTAAATATGATCAAAGTACAACTTATAATCAAAAGAAAATGTCATGTCAAAAATCACTTAGTACAATGAATACATGTTAATAAGTTTTAAAAGAAAAATGTGTTTTGACATCAAAATACTTCCCTGTGTCCTTGCTGCCATTAAGTGAATGTTAGAGTGTGGGTATTTAGCATCTCTTTCACAAATGCTTTCTGACTCAGTTCTTTTCTCAGTATTTGAGCATTTCAGTACAAGCTATCCTAGGTTCAATTGACTATCACAAATTATTTCTGCTCAAATAAGGCTCATTCCTTAACAGGAATTAGTATGACATCATATTTGTGGCTCTTATCATAAACTAAAACATTTCTCATCCATGCCTTCCTTGGGTTGGGCTTTCTTATTTTAATTTATACTATTTTAACTTACCTAGTATATTTAATTCATCAGAATCACTTATTTATTGTTACTGGTAAGAAAAGTTTCTTCTCCTTAGAAAAGAATGAAGTAAATGAATTGGCATACATAATTCTATCTGAATGAGAAATGGTTTTAATTAATATTAAATGTGATGTTAGATTCATCGGACCATTTAGCCTTCCCCAGGACAAATGCATAACAGCTACACAGATTGCTGAGGGCTGCCATGACAAATTACAACAAATTGAATGACTAAGCACAACAGAAATATATTTGCTAACATAACCAGAAGCTAAAAGTCTAAAATGAAAACAGTGTCCCTTTTTCCTAGAATCTAGTTATCAGTCTTGGCATCTCTTTGATGCCAGTTGCCAGACTTTAGCCTCTGCCTCTATTGTACTGCATTTTTCTTTGTCTGATCCTGACTCAACACAGATACTGTCCTTAGGGTGTGCATCTATGTCTGTGTCTCAGATTTATATAGCTATATCATATTTAATTAGAACATGGCCTTAACATGATCACATTTGTGAAGACAGTATTTCCAAATACAGGTACACTCAGTCACCACAGGCTAGTGTTTCTACCTGGTAGAGGTGACAAATTCATCATGTTTGTCTCATAGTAGATTGTTGGCATAAGGTTCTTCTCTAGTCTAAACAGCTCCGCAATGTGTAAAACAGTAGCTTCTTAAAAAGGGCCTAGGCCTGGGAGGTTTCAATTTATATATTGTCTAGGAGGTAATCCCATGCCTGATGTGCCTGCAAAAAGTGTTATCTGTTTTGCACCACCCATGCAGTGCCAAATGATGAATGACATGACAACAATAGAACAGGGGTCACCATGTAAACTTATTTGGGAAATTGAGACTGTAAGGGCATATTGCACATTAAAATCATATAAAGAAACCAGTCCCCCACAACTAATTGAATACTGTGGGCTATAAACTTGTATAGGTCCTTCATTTGGATTTTATAATAACTAGACACCCACACTAAGATGACAATGGCCCTCCACTCTCCTGTTATCTGATACCTTCTGATACCTGGTATGTGCATCAAAGACATTTGAGCAGAGAACTTCCAAATGACATTACCTTGCCTTGGTCCCAACTCTTGATGACCTTTCAGCTGCCCTCGTCCATCTTCCTGTTCTCAAAGGTGGGAATTATTGCGTTTATATTGTATTGTATTATAATATATTGATATATATTAATATGTTAGACCTCTCCAGCTCTATATCCAGTTCTGTCCTTTTATGTGACAGCTAGACTCTGCTCTATATGTTTGGTCTCCACCCTGAGTTCACAGAAATATACCCAGAGAGCAGCAGCTTTTTCTCTGATGCGGTATAGAGTTCCTTATCCTACCAGTATACACTCCATTCTCATCCCAACAGCCTGCTTCAGAAACTTCTTAAACCTCTGTGACAGCCTCTTTAATCTGTATACGTTCCATATATCATATCTGTGTATGTATGTATTTCTTTAATTGAAAATAGATTCTTTTCTCGTACAATACATCCCAACCGACCAAATTTTCCCCTCCCACCCCTTCTCCTAGCTCCCTCACACACCTACCCTCTTACCTAGATCCATTCCCCTTCCATTTCGTTTCCTCTTCAGAGAAGAGCAGGCCTCCGAGACGCAACAGCCAAACAAAAAAAGAAAGAAAGAAAGAAAGAAAGAAAGAAAGAAAGAAAGAAAG
>LOEQ01004414.1:76088-114325 GCA_001685075.1 Bramus lutescens
AAGAAAGAAAGAAAGAAAGAAAGAAAGAAAGAAAGAAAGAAAGAAAGAATAATATATAATTAAACAAGGCTAAATCGTTCATGTCAAGGTTGGACTGCAGCTGAGACTCCTTTCCTCCTACATCCAAATTTATATAAATATATTTACTTTGCGATATGAGCCAAATAATCTGAGAGTTAGTGTTAGTAAATAAGATAGGAATTAAACCATTTTTGTTCTGGGACAGATTATCAAAGAACGTAGAATTGACTAGGAAACTGCTGTCTTTGAAGTTGGCATACTTGTCAATTTATGCTTGTCCAATGAATTCTGACATTATGGAAAGACAACAACATTATCATATTGGTATATGATTCTGGGTTAGTGTGCTCATGACACAGGTATAAAATAATATTGGTATAACTCCAAAAAGTCTATGTAACAGCTGTTTTCATAATTTAAGAAAACATATTTTGTACTTGTCAGGATTCAACATGTAAAAGCCTCCTAAAGTTTGGCATTGAATTAACAATTTGGATTTGAACAAGCTACCTACTANTTTTTTTTTCATTTTAAAGCTTTTCATCAGAAACTGACAGCTACTGTGACATTTCAGTTAATGGTCCAAGCCAGGTACATTTAATCAATAATAGAACCATACTAACTACAAATTATAGAGGATAATCAAGCAAGCTCAAAAGAAATAAAACTGATTTCATACAAAACATTCACTTGTTTCTCTTCACCTACAACCTTGAATCAACTATTCAATTTCTATGAAAATAAACTTTTAGATGTTTATTTATCACATTTTTATGTTATTTCCTTAATTGTTACAACATCTCTACATGATGTCACATTGTTACAGAATAAAAGTTTTAGCAGCAGCTGTGAAAACTAAAACAGCACTATGTCACATTGATGGCATGTAAAATTATTGATAAGTATATAAATATTCAAGGATATGTTCTTAATTCTTTGGCACAAATGACAGCTGATTTGTTATCTCAATCTAAATTGCTTTGGACCAAAGAGTGAATGATTAGATCAATAGCTTTCATCTACTAGAAAATATTAAACTGCCACAAGATTAAATCTACCTAATAGTATCACTTATATTTTGTGTAATTTTAAAGTGTCATTCAAAATGCTTTATAGCCACTGCAAGTTATGCATGATGACATTTATAACAAAGTAATGCACAAAAGAGTAGCATGCAAGTGTTTGATATAAAGAACGTTGAATACATTTCCATCTGCAGGTGTACCATGAGTCTAAAGTAAAATCAAAAATTAGACATGTTTTGTATTTTCATTTGAATCTGTCATGTTAAAGGGAAAATATATTACCAGAAGTGCAAGAGGAGGAATTACATCAATACTCTTCAAAACTGCTTCCTTCATGCTACAATCGAAAGACAGATAAGTGTCTGAAATGTCCTAAACATTATATTCTATTACACAAAAGATGCATTGTTACACAATTTGAAGTTCTAACCTGATACCTATCTCAAATTCCTGGGTTTAATTTTCATTTTATCAGGATTTCTACCACACTCGCATCATTTGGCATTGCTGTCCTCTGTGTCTAATCTGTTCTTATTATCATTCCCAGTCTTTCATTTATCAGCATGCCCTAGGGGCTGATTTACCCTATCCAGTTAAACCAACAGAAAAGTCAACCTGAGTAACTTTTGTCTACTCCCAAATAATGATGTCTTTTATGGATAACTTGTGCAATGTAATAATGCCATATCAAAATGTATACATAGAGTTGGAAATAATTTATACATAAACTAATTATTATTTAGTGTAACTTAATTTTTACACAAAACTAATTATTGCTAACTGTGAATTAATTTCTAGATAAAACTAATTATTGTTGTACTAATGTTTAGGATATTGCAATTAAGTCTACAGAAAGGTGGACATATAGTGAGTCATGAATAAATGACAATCTTTTGTAAACAACTTTCAGTCAAGAAATAACATCTAGAAAATTTCCTAAATGCACTACATGACTCTTGCAAATGTGTACTATCCCACACTCTCTGAAGCCCAAACTCTGCCAAACATTTCACTAGTTAGATTTCCTTTCTTTTGCCAAAAAGGCTTCCGTTATTTTTCTTCTTTCTTTTATTGTAAACTGAGCATGAAATAATATAGATAGTTGATATTTCTTTTCTTTTTAAAACATTTATTCATTTCATTTGCAGTGGGAGTGTTTGCCTGCATGTGGGCCATGTATGTTGTTTGTGTTCCTAGATGACAAAAGATAGAATCTGATCCCCTGGACTTTGGTGTCAGAAATGGTTGTAGACGACCATATTTTCACTGGGAACCAAATCTTAGTCCTCTGCAAAGCAACATGTGTTATTAACTACTAAGTTATCTCTCCATGCCCCAGATCATGTTCCTTAAGCAGGTGTCTCCTAACACCAACTTAAAACATAGAAGTTATACTTTGAAAAATAATGAAAATTAATGAGAGCCTTATGGGCCCATCCCTAAGACTCTCTTCAGGGTTCAGATTGGAGGCAAAAAAGACTTTTTCTCTCCTATACACTCGTGCCTTTCCCAATCAGTCTCTTTATTCTTCTGCTTCTATTCTAATTCTCCTGGCCTAATTTCAATTCCTCCTTTCAGCTTCCTCTCTTCTAGCCTAAAACTCTTCTTCTTCTTACAGGAGTATTGCAGTGGTTAAAAAAAAAAACCTACACGAGTGATCTCTCATTGGCCAAATGCACATTTCTAGGATAAGCAATAGGGATCTGAGCCATTGTCATAGCAACAAAAGGTTCCAAGGTTACAGGAGTAGGACTGTGACCAGACAGAGGTCATAGTGGCCAGTGACAAACTTTTAGATATAGGTCTATTGTCAGCAGATTGGCAAGAAAAGAATTGGTATGCTTTTCTTAGAGTGCTTTGTATAGCAGCCTTGGTTGGACATCTGCAACTGTGACCTTGTGCATAGCTGTTAAGTTTTAAACTCATGATCTATTTACAAAAAGCCATTAGTCTAGTTTGAACTTGCTCTGAGGTGAAATTAAGTTGATTGTGTGCAGTTAGTTGAGCCAAAAAGAACAAAGCTGATTTTTAAATGTCTACACTCCTTGTGGGACAAATAGGTAAAGTTATGAAGCATGTATTCTGTATATCAAAATTTTATATCTAAATGAAAAGTCATCTTTCTGACCACCCACAGATACATGTGCCCATAAGGTTGAGATGTAATCATGAGATTGTATACACACATCATAGGAGATTACACAGTACAGTGCAAGTATTGGGGAGACACCAAGCTGCTTTAACAAAAATGGGCAATGTTTTCCAAAGTTGATGGATCTGAAAGGCCTTGTCTGGATAAGATTAGACTCCATCACAGTCACACTTTTGGTGGATTGACATTTGATTTATCAGTCACCATATGCTGTATATTTTCATGGCCTCTGACAGAAAGTATTAACTGGTGTAGGCAATATGGGAATCAGTGTGGAAGTTCTCCCCCAAAAAATAGATCTACAGTATTATACACTTATATTACTCTTGGGCATATACCCTAAAGACTCTGTATCCTGGTATAGAGAGAAACACATATATATCCATACTTCTTTCTACTCTATTCACAATATAGAGGGATTGGAATATCTAGATGCTCATCAACTGATGAATGGATAATGAAGATGTGATACAGTTATTCTGTGAAATATTATTCATCTATTAATAAAACCGAAATTCTAAAATTTGCACATAAGCGGATGGCACTGGAACAAATTATTTGGATGTGTTTACCCACACCCAAAAAAATAAAAGTCCCATGTCTTCTCTCATCTATGAATGCTATCTTTGAAGTTTTAGATATGTATTTTTCATTTGGAATACCCATTTAGGTCAGGTTATTAATAAAGGGTCAAGGCAGATGAGAGGGATGTCTTTTATAGAAGAGAAGATAATAAACAGTTGTATAAAAGTTTAAAGGTAGTTAATGGTAAAGTAATGGTTAAATTGAGATAGGGTGTAACACACACACACACAGAATTAAAATGGAGTTATAACATAATATAAGAGCAATAATGCTGCCAGATACCAGAGGTTAACACACCAAAAGTTCAGTGCAAAGAATAGAGTCCCTTTTTTGTAAAATTTGGGCAGGGAGATCCCATAGACCCTCCCCCAATATTACAAGCTCTTTCCAAATGTTATTAGTTGCCTTTCATAAATTGACAGTAAGACCCTGTTGCTGAAGAAACCATGGACTTGAGTCACCGAATAAGGAAATATTAAGTTGGTACTGACTTAGAAGCTTCATCCTTCCTTATTGGATGGCTATCATAGTGCTGAAAGGAGTTATGGGTGTTACCAGAGGAGAATGTAAGTGTTAATTTTGCCTAGATATCAACCTTGTGAGCTACAATAAGGACCAGCTTCTCAAGATATGCCCATTAATGCTTGCATGACATGAACATCATGAAAGTGAAAAGCTACTTTTTTTTATTAGATTCAAGTCCCACTCCAGAAGATGACATTCATATTCAGTACCATTGGTGAATTAAAAACTGCACTTAGACTGATCACAGGTCCCAGAGGGGAACCTAATATTCTGCTAAAGAGACACAATATTAAACTGACTTTAAATGATTTTTTTGCTACCCATAGTTTAATGCATCTCTCAACACCAATCAAAGGAGCTTCTACTTACAGTAAAGATAATTAGTAGACTCATAACTGGCCAAGGTGAAAAGAATAAGAGACTGCCAAATGTTCAATCCTAAATGGAACATCTACATTGCAACCCTGCTCCAAGGTTCAAGAATTATTGTGGAAGAAGTAATAGGAAGAATATCAAAGAAAGAGTTGTGAATGCTTAAAAACAACAACAAAAAACGAAACAATGTTTTCTAGACAAAGCTGTTTCTGCATGAGAACTCACAGAAGTTATTTGAGCATACACAAACCCTATGCAAGCTCAAACCAGACCAAATCTTAGCATAGACAGGGGAAGTAGACATTAGTCCCACACCTAGATCTGTAGCATTGCAATTTATAGCTGTTGGGAGATGGAGTTTTCACACAGACAGATAATAAATTTACTGAGAAAGACATACTGAAGAAAATCTCATTCAAATGAGTTTTAAAAGAAATAAAATACCTGAGAATAACAGATTTAAAGAAATGAGAGATGAAAATAAAAATTATAAAACAAATGTGAAAGAAAATGAAGAAATGCACACAGAAGAGGAAAGATTTCTCATGTTCATGGATGAAAAGTATTAATTTAAAATGAACATTTTAACAAGAGCAACTTGCAACTCCAGTGAGTTTCTCGTCCAATACCATTGATGTGTGCGACAGAACCATTTTATGATGCACATAGGAACACAAAACCAATCTGAATGACGAAAACATTCTCCATTTCCTCCAGCACTTCCTTAATTTGACATCATGGTAACTGACATAAAAACAAAGACAGATACCCACAGAAGAAAACAGAGATTCAAATATAAACCAGTTTATTTCAATTTGACTGTTTAGGGAAAAAAACAGTTGGAGAATGTCCAATCCAATGAATAAACAGTCCCACAAAAAGTAGATATTCTATGCAGAAGATTTATCACGTGGCATGGTATCTTTCAACACAGCTAAAGACCAACTCAAAATGGATCAAAAATCTCAGTGTAAGAGCAAAGAATGAAACCACTAGAACAAAATCTAGAGAAAACTTCAAAACTCTGCTAACGGTAATGGTGGTTTTGAAAGGATTCTATATTACCAGAAACAATAGCAACATCTTACTGGTGGGATAATATCGAACTAAAACCACATCTTACAGAGAGTTAAGTTACAGACACTGAGTAAAGAGGAAATAAATAAATAAATAAATAAATAAATAAATAAATAAATAAATAAGTGCAAAATATATATGCTCACATTAGAATGCCCACAATAGTTCATCATAGGGTAATAAACTTTCTTTAAATAATTGTCAACTAAACTGGAAATTAAACCAAGTAGAAAGGATCTAGGAAATATAACAACAAAAAATACACCACTAAAACATGGATAAAGCAAGAGTTCATTTGTTATATGTAATGTGAAAAGTATAAACCACCTGAGGCAAATGTTAGAAAAGAAATCAACTTACAATACCAAAGAAATGCAACAGCATCAAAGTAGTTATTAGTGCTGCAACATTGAAGAATAAGTCTAAATATATCCTAGAGTATGCTAAGGTTTTTATCCTAAGTAACAATAGAGTCAAACTGTATGCCAATCTAGTTATGAGCAAAGGAACTAGGATAAATATATACAAATGTTTAAATGTGGAAAATTAAATGTGATAAATTTAAATCTACAAGATCTTTATGGATTGGCATCAAAATTAATTTGATAATCTTTACATAATTAATAGATTTTTGTGGAATGATTTCCAGTTGCAATAAAACTCTGAGCATCCAGTTTCCTCAGGAGAAAAATGCCACACCCTCTCATGCAAGTGGAAACTTACAGAATAGCAACCAATTATCTATAATCAACTTCATTTCTTCTAGACCACAGATTTGATGACTCATTTACCCAAAATGTAAACTATAATTCAAAAAATAAACAGTAATCTTTTCTAAATCACCATGACAGTTACCAAAATCTTTTAAGTACTGCACATACGTTTCATACTAATATCATTTATTATATCACAATGAACTAATTCAATGTAAAATATAAGGAAAAGAATCAAATGGATTATTGTAGAAGCAAATTACCAATTTTAATTTCCTTACTCAAGGAGGAGCATATATTAAATATAATATATTTCTAATTTAAATAATCATGTTGGGCTTAAAGAAAAATGAATAATAATACATATTAATACAATAAAAATATAAATGAGTTGATTCTTTGAAGTGATTATATAGGACTGGCAAATCCTTAACTGAATTAACCTAAAGTCACAAAGGTAATATTATCCCACAGTAAAGAAAACAAATCAAAAATTTGCAGGGAAAATGGATTTACTTAGAATGTATTATATTAAGCAATATGATCCAAATTAAGGGGTGGAAAACCCCCAGCATGTTCTCCTTTAAATATTGAACATATCTTATAGTACATACCTATTTATATGGATAAAGCTGTGTAAATATGGATTTATTATAAAATATAGAACAGAGGCCAACAATGTACATCAAGTAAGGATAATATTTAATGTGGAAGGATGAAATGAACGCAAAGGACATATGAGGCATAAAAGAGGACATAAAACTAATTATAATTCTATTTTCAAATAAACCATAGTTATGGGGGTTTTTGTAGTAGATAAATGAAAATTGATATAAAACTCTCCCATCACTTCACACTGACTTTACTATTGTTACAGAAGTTCACTGGGACGGACAGAATGTACTTCTGGCCTGGGTATCTTAACACATGGTGTTTTACTTGTGAATTAATTACAACAAGCAATTAAACATTAGAGCAAATACTAAATTCATATAAATATATATAAACAATGACTTATCACAAAAGCTATCAAATAAATTTAGAAAATCAACAGACATTAATTTAAAACCTATAATCCACTAAGTTGGAACTTTAAAATAAATGACTAGATGAATCTGAACTACCAAAGTTACACTAATATTAAATAAATAATGCAAACATTGTATAACCAGAAAGAAGACTAAGAAATTATATATAAACTAACAAATGCTCAGGACAATAATTCACAGCAGAATTCTACCTTATCTTTAAAGAAGATCTACAAGCAATACTTCTTACGCTATTCCATAATAAATACTTAGACACACTTCCAAGCTCTTTTCATAGAACCGGTTTTAATGTAATACAAAAATCTGATAAATCCCAACAGAGAGAAAATAACAGACCAATATCACTGACTAATATAAAAGAGAAAATGTCAATAAATTTATTCTCAACCAATTACACGCCAACATCAGAAAGATTCACCATGATTAGGTTAGTTTCAGGGATGGGTCAGCATCCCCAAAGGAAAGAAGTGAAATTATCCTTGTTTGCAGATTATGTGATTGTCTCCATGAGAGACCCTAAACACTCCACAATAAAACTCAAACTGCTTCAGAAAAGTAGCAAGATAAAAAAAATTAATGCATAACAAAATCAGTAGTCTTTCCACATACCAACGACAAGGGCACAGAAAAACAAAAAACGGGAAGTCACCATTACTGAAGGTGTCACATTTCTTGGATGTATGGTGAAAGAAACCAAGATGAAACTAAGCTGGGAAATTCATCTCTGTTGGCTAGCCTTCAAAGTACCGCAAGATGGTATTTAGACTATTGACGGAGAAAAATCACATACAGTCCTGTTTAGCTGTGACCCTAAAAAGCACGATAAGAGTCACCCAGCTAATGTGTGCCCACTTGTTCGATAGTGGCACGGCATTTTTATGAGGGTAACCAGCACTCTCTGATTCATTTTGAGGCACACATCACAGGATGGAATCCAACCTTGACACTGAAACTATGCCTTGTGAGGGCCTAGATTTTAATGGATAACATGATTATTGTTTAACTGAATTCACATGGAACCAAATATCTTTCCTAATACTTAGGTTTATAGCGCAAGACAAGTGTTGTTCTCAGAGAAAACTCTGACTTAGAGTGGATGGCCACAAAAGTCTCACAGCTGCTCTAGGTGTTGAAAGTAAATCACACCTGAGTGCTCAGCGCTAAAGAAGACATTTTTATCCACCTCCTTCAAGGCTCAGAAAAAAACTACAGAAGAAAGAGTTGAAAGACTGTAAGAGCCTGAAGATAGGGAGGAGGAAGGCAAAGTCCTTGTTTTTCAGGTGTGACAGATATTGGGACATGTATTTACATTTCCTGTAGTTACCTATATTCACACTTCCACAACCATATCATTGGGGCTAGAGAGATGAGTCCTATGTTAAGGGCATTCTCTATTCTTACAGAGGATGCAGGCTGGTTTGCCAAAACCCACATAGTGTTTCACAAACATCTATAACTCCAGTCCAGTTTCAGGGTATATCCTTTTCTGTCCTCTATGGACACTGCACACAGGCAGTGCACATACATATAAACAAAATCATTCAAACACATTAAATTAAATTTTAAAAACAAAGCATGCATGGGGCAGGCCTATTGACTTCTGCTTCTCCTTTATGAGCTATTGTCTACCAAGAGATTTTGGGAATGGAAGAAAAATTGTCGTCTGCTGTGTACCCACAGGTGAGTCCACTGGGTTCCAGTGGACAGTTCTAAATAAATGGTTAACAGATGTCCCTGGTTAAACTCAGTCACAAAACAAAAAAGATATGAAAGTGGAAGAGGATCAGTAAGGAAGAGGGGTGTCCCTAATTGAACAAGAAACACAAGAGAGGAGGTGTAAGAGTGATAAGTACATTTCCATAAACATGAAATTGCCAAAGAACCCAGCAAAAACAACGTACTTATCCACCCTTGAAAGATGATATAGTTTAAGAAAAATACCATTTAAATGAGGACACAAATATTTTACCTAGAAATAGGTAAGCAGAAACTCTTTTGTTCATTAAACATTAAATGTTAATATTAAGCATTAATAACAATAGTATGCTCAAAGAAGAAGACTGCAATAATATATATTTAATTAGAATTCAATAGCAAAATATAGCTTGAGCTAGACAGATTTTTCCAAAGATCATATTAAAATATTGTCATGACTAGTAGGAAAATTCTTTATGTCAGAGAATGCTTCAGTTAGCAATAAATACTACAAGCCCATTATTAAGTATGCTGTTAGATTTCCATAACTTAAACAAGATGGTGTATTAATCTAACAACAAGTCATTGGAGTAATAAAAAGATCAAGCAATAGATCTTAATTAGTACACAATATATTTTCTAGATCTGAAATTAATAGATAAAAGATGATCCATTCTATAAAATATCTTGGAAAAACTAAGTGACTACCTATAAAAAATAGTGTTACTATTATATACAAGAAAGATTTCAAAAATGAATCGAATATTTGAATGTCAAATGTTGACAGCAGCATGCTGTAGATCTGGGAAATAAATGACCCTAATTCTCTTTAGTAAAACCAGAATGCTCTGGTAATTACAGGATCTAATTTCCTACTTCTTAACCTGCAGTACATATTTGAACATTTTTGCAGCTGTCCATTTCCATTTGAATTTCTCTCTAATCTTTTGCTAAGTGACTTCTGGGATCAGCCAAGGCACATGGTTGACTTCTCCAGAAAGTTGGTATGTTAAGAACTACAAAGTGTCACTGAGCAATAGGGAAAGAAAAGAAATTTCCTAGACTTTTCCAGAGGCGTACTTGGAAAAGTAGTGAGAGCAATACTTGGGTCAGCTGTGTGTCTGTGAGAAACTCTGTCTTGATTCACCTGACAATGAAAAGTGTTGAGCAACACCAATATTCTGAGGTAGGTCTTAGCAATTTTGAGAAAGTCTGTGTTATTTGGATCTTATCCAAGCTAAGGATAATCCAAGATGAGGCTGTGTCTGTTTATGTATTTTAATTGGAATACATTCCTTGTTTATGGTACTGGACCTCCTAATGACATTTTCATATAAGTATGCAAGGCACTTTGATATTATTATCTCCCCCAAATAGACACCTTCTTTTTCTCCTGGTGTGGGAGGTCCTTCTTCTGTCTATGTGTTGCTTTTATTGGTTAATGAATTAAGTAACTGGCTTGGTCTATAGCAAGGTAGAGCTTAGGGGGGAAAGCTAGACTAAATGCTGGGAGAAACAGGGCAGAGTCGGGGAGAAGCCATGAAGCTGCCACTGGAGACAGACGTGCTAAAACTTTTCTGGTAGGCTGAGGCCTTGTGGTGATGCATAGATTAATTGAGATGGGTAAAATTAAGATGTAAGAGTTAGCAAATAAGAAGCCAGAGCTAATGGGCCAGGCAGTGATTTAAATAACACAGGTTCTGTGTGATTATTTTGAGAGTCTGTATGGCCAGGAAAACAAACAAGCAGCCTTACTATATACAACATTCACCCCCCTCCTCTTCCTAGTGGTTTCTTTTATTCTCCCATTGTAGGGTTTCTACTTTCAAGTCATATAAACACCTGTGGTTATGATTTTATATGTCTATATAATAGGATTTACAACTGTTTAAAAAAATGCAATACTGTAGTGATCCAGGAAAGATGGAACATGGCCTTTGAAAGCATGTTGGGAGCTAGGGCAGTCTTTAAAAAAGTTTCTATAGAAAAGAAAATCTGGGACTTGATGGAAATGGCCTTGGACCCTCGGATTTTGCCTTGGCATTTTGGCAAAGGATCCCACAGAAGTTCTACCAATGGCTTTGCATGGGAAACAATCACCTCGGCCTAGCTAACAAAACCACAGCAGAGATTTCCAGCCACCAGGGAGGACAGGAGCTCTGACCCCACAATGCACTTGGCACCCCGGGCCTCTCCAGTATGCAACGGAGAACAGAGAAGTCCTTCCATTCACACACCAGGGTAGTCCTTCTTATCAGTTCTGACACTGGAGAGATGATCAGGCAGCATCTGAGAAGTGGCCCTAGCAGCTCCTGAAGAAGGGATACTCTGAAGTCTAGGCTCTCAGTTCTGACTAGGGCAGCTTGGCACACAGGTGATCAGCTCACAGGCTGACTTTGTTAATGAGAATGGGCATCAGCCCCGCAGGGAGAAATCCTGCCCTCATGCTTGACCTACATTTCCTGCCCAATCCCAGGAATGTGGGAGAGGTGTCTCCTTTACCATCCTGTTTGTTTCTAAATAAAAGTAGTGAAGTTTTAAAACTGTGTGAGATTAGGGGATGGGAGTAGGGAAGCTGGGCTGGACTAGAGAGTTCCAAGGCAAGTTTACTAACCATGTGGTGGGAGGGGGGGGGCGGTCAACAGAAACCAAACAAGCCTCCTTTCCTGGATCACTACAGTGAAGTATTAAAGTTGTGTAGTACCCAATCTGGCCTTGGCTTGCTGGGATAAAGCTTTGTATTGTATTTTGTAAGGCATAGATTCTATATTGCAATGTCCTATGTAAAAGAAAAAAATAATGAAATTGTAAATTTCATTGTTTTAACATGTATGCATGTTTAGTGATGTTTACATTTTTAAATAAAATTTATGATTCATTAAAAAATGCAATACTTGTCTTCCTGAGACTGATAGTCCCTTTTTAAGATTATATCCAGTTGTATCCATTTTCCTGTAAAAGCCATAACTTTGTTTTCTATGGTATATAACCATTCCAATGTGTATAACCACATTTCTCTAGATGTCTACTCCTCTATAGATGGATGCTTACATTGGGTTCATAGCTTAGGTACCATGACAAATACCACAGTAAATCAGTTGTGCAAACATAAATGTGATATGCTGATCTATAGTCCATTGACCAAAGGCTCAGAAGTTTTCTTTTGGCAACATTCTTCCACCCAGGTGTTACTAAGAAGACATACAGTCAAAGAACAAGAATAAGGCTTCAGTGGACACCCAATTATTGGCTGACAAAGGATTTCCATTCTTCTGTCTTCTGTGGCCACTAGATCATAAGATCCCCTCGGTCTTTTGTAAAAGGCTTCCCTTTTGTTTTTGCTGAANAAATTAAGATGTAAGAGTTAGCAAATAAGAAGCCAGAGCTAATGGGCCAGGCAGTGATTTAAATAACACAGGTTCTGTGTGATTATTTTGAGAGTCTGTATGGCCAGGAAAACAAACAAGCAGCCTTACTATATACAACATTCACCCCCCTCCTCTTCCTAGTGGTTTCTTTTATTCTCCCATTGTAGGGTTTCTACTTTCAAGTCATATAAACACCTGTGGTTATGATTTTATATGTCTATATAATAGGATTTACAACTGTTTAAAAAAATGCAATACTGTAGTGATCCAGGAAAGATGGAACATGGCCTTTGAAAGCATGTTGGGAGCTAGGGCAGTCTTTAAAAAAGTTTCTATAGAAAAGAAAATCTGGGACTTGATGGAAATGGCCTTGGACCCTCGGATTTTGCCTTGGCATTTTGGCAAAGGATCCCACAGAAGTTCTACCAATGGCTTTGCATGGGAAACAATCACCTCGGCCTAGCTAACAAAACCACAGCAGAGATTTCCAGCCACCAGGGAGGACAGGAGCTCTGACCCCACAATGCACTTGGCACCCCGGGCCTCTCCAGTATGCAACGGAGAACAGAGAAGTCCTTCCATTCACACACCAGGGTAGTCCTTCTTATCAGTTCTGACACTGGAGAGATGATCAGGCAGCATCTGAGAAGTGGCCCTAGCAGCTCCTGAAGAAGGGATACTCTGAAGTCTAGGCTCTCAGTTCTGACTAGGGCAGCTTGGCACACAGGTGATCAGCTCACAGGCTGACTTTGTTAATGAGAATGGGCATCAGCCCCGCAGGGAGAAATCCTGCCCTCATGCTTGACCTACATTTCCTGCCCAATCCCAGGAATGTGGGAGAGGTGTCTCCTTTACCATCCTGTTTGTTTCTAAATAAAAGTAGTGAAGTTTTAAAACTGTGTGAGATTAGGGGATGGGAGTAGGGAAGCTGGGCTGGACTAGAGAGTTCCAAGGCAAGTTTACTAACCATGTGGTGGGAGGGGGGGGGCGGTCAACAGAAACCAAACAAGCCTCCTTTCCTGGATCACTACAGTGAAGTATTAAAGTTGTGTAGTACCCAATCTGGCCTTGGCTTGCTGGGATAAAGCTTTGTATTGTATTTTGTAAGGCATAGATTCTATATTGCAATGTCCTATGTAAAAGAAAAAAATAATGAAATTGTAAATTTCATTGTTTTAACATGTATGCATGTTTAGTGATGTTTACATTTTTAAATAAAATTTATGATTCATTAAAAAATGCAATACTTGTCTTCCTGAGACTGATAGTCCCTTTTTAAGATTATATCCAGTTGTATCCATTTTCCTGTAAAAGCCATAACTTTGTTTTCTATGGTATATAACCATTCCAATGTGTATAACCACATTTCTCTAGATGTCTACTCCTCTATAGATGGATGCTTACATTGGGTTCATAGCTTAGGTACCATGACAAATACCACAGTAAATCAGTTGTGCAAACATAAATGTGATATGCTGATCTATAGTCCATTGACCAAAGGCTCAGAAGTTTTCTTTTGGCAACATTCTTCCACCCAGGTGTTACTAAGAAGACATACAGTCAAAGAACAAGAATAAGGCTTCAGTGGACACCCAATTATTGGCTGACAAAGGATTTCCATTCTTCTGTCTTCTGTGGCCACTAGATCATAAGATCCCCTCGGTCTTTTGTAAAAGGCTTCCCTTTTGTTTTTGCTGAAAGATGTGGTAGTCTAAATGTAGCGGATCCTGATAAGCTCATGGAAAGTGGCACTAGTAGGAAGTGTGACCTTCTTAGTGTGGGTGTAGCTTGTTTGAAGAAGTATGTCACTCTGGGGGTGGGCTTTGAGTTCTCCTNATCATAAGATCCCCTCGGTCTTTTGTAAAAGGCTTCCCTTTTGTTTTTGCTGAATGATGTGGTAGTCTAAATGTAGCGGATCCCGATAAGCTCATGGAAAGTGGCACTAGTAGGAAGTGTGACCTTCTTAGTGTGAGTGTAGCTTGTTTGAAGAAGTATGTCACTCTGGGGGTGGGCTTTGAGTTCTCCTACTCAAAGTGACATGCCCAGTGACACAGAGCAATTCCTGTTGCCTTTGGAAAGGTGCAGGACTCTCAGTACCTTCTCCAGCATCATGCCTGCCTGGACACCATCATTTCCTGCCTTGATGTTAATGGGATAAACCTTTGAACTGTAAGCTACACCGCTTAAATGTTTTCCCTTATAAGAGTTGCTGTGATAGAAGCACCAGACCAGTATGTACTAAAACTACTAAAATTTAGTTTTTCTAAGAAACAGAAGCCCATAACTATTATAATTTTTATTAAACTAATTAGTTTAATATTTTGAAAACATGGAACATGTACAGTATAGTGATAAATAATATTTTTATTAATTTTTTGAGCTATGCATTTTTCTCTGGCCTGGAGGGATAGCTCAGCTGTTAAAGGCTAGGAACAGATCTCTCATCCCTACTTCAAATCCCAAGGCCACAAACCAAGTTTTCATTGTGATGAGACAATGTGTCAGTATGTAATTATAAATTGAAACATGATCCTTTGAAAGTCTATGTAAAAGGCAGTATAAAACATGTCAATGATATCATTAAAAGTTCTGCTACCTACCAAGAACAGAAGGTTTGAAATTGCACAGTTGGGGGCATTGAATGGAGAAAACAAATCTCTTTTGAGTTTGCATCCTGCAGAGTGCTGAGTTTCTACCAAACCCAATAATATATATGTAACTACAAAAAAATATTCTGAACTATAGGTGTCAAGACATGATATTCAAAATGTCTCTAGTTGAAAAACAAATCTTGAAAATTTTAAAATACCTTTTAAAGAAACATCAATAATATACAAAAAAACCTAGTAGTCATTTAAAACAACTTATACTAGGATTTGTTTATTGCTATAACAATAAAAGTCTGTTAAAAAATTGACACAAAAAACTTCTTTAAACTCAAGAATATCTGCAGATAGATATGTATTCCACACACAATTCCTCACAATTTGGAGGAAAAAAGTCGACTAATTTAATTTTGGAGAAAGGGGATTTATATGCTTAAGCAGCTCTCTCATAATTCAGTGTTTAATTCATACTAGACTAAAGACACCATACAAATAGAACTGAAAAAATGCAGACTATTTAAAAAAGAATAACACCCACCTAGACAATAACATCTAAAGAACACAAAAACTCTGTTTAGACTGAGAAATATATTTTCCATATTCTATTTATGGACTCATTCTTAAATTATAACTACTAAAACCACTCTCTGAAACTGGAATAATAAATTTGGAGCAGAAAATTATTTGTAAAGATGAACTGAATCAGTATATTAATAAATAATGCAATAGTTATCACATAGCAAGCAAGCATTAATTGTAAATAAAGATGATTAGTGTTAATGCCTTAATTCAGTTTATTAGATGAGATACTTGAGACCTGACTGAATACTTGTGATAGAAAATTTGAAGTTGTAGATTCTAGATACCTGAAATAATAAAGAATACATGACAAATGAATGAGATAATATTTAGATAATAGTAAGTAGATCATAATTCCCCATTTCCAATGAGCAAGTCTCTTGGCAAACCTAAACCAAACTGAAAGGATAGTTTAACTGATGTTTCATCTATATAAAGGGTCTTATAAGAGTTACTTTGTTTTAGCTTTATAACAGCACTGATAAACAAAGAAATACCATGGAAGTAGACATGAGACATTGATACAAAATCCGTGAGGAGGCAGATACTGCAATGCTGCATCTTAACCAACAAACTTTAAGAATTATAGGAGTTTTATTTATTGTTTTATTGCCATGAGGTGACATCATAACCTATGCATCTTATAAAACACATAATTTAGTTGGGTGGTTGTTTACAGTTTCAAAGGTTAATTCCATTACCATCAGTGCGGAGAACAGGGTGGAAGGCAGGCAGATAGGCAAGTAGGCAGGCAGGGATGGTGCTAGAGGAGGAGCTGAGAGTTTCACATCTGATCCATAGGCAGCAAAAAGAAGGGGAGGGTACTTACATGGGCTTTTGAAACGTCAAAGCCCACCACCGGTGATACACTTCCTATAAGAAGATGCTCTTCCTCCAACAAGGTCACAGTTACTCTAACAAGGCCATCCTTCTTAATTCTTCTAAAACAGTTCTACTAACTGGGGACCAAGCATTCAAACATAGGAGTAAATGGGGGTCAATCCCATCCAAGCAACTCCAACAGATAACCACCAAATGCAGGAAAGACAAGATTTACCTTACAGTCTTCAGAGATGTTCAGGTAATGCCCACATCTTGGTCCTGGACTTCAAACCTCCATATCTGTAACAAACAAAGTTCTGTTTAAATCACACTGAACTGTGTTACAAACCTTGAAGAGTACATACCAACTTCTGTTAAAGAGATCTGCAGAGCAAGTGAAAGCCTCTAAACTTGAAGTTGTGTTTTATCTGCRCAGAGCTACTTAAGTTATTGTTTCCTTCACAACCCATGGTATTCTGAAATAAAACTGAGTCTATATTACCAAGTTTCCTCAGACCTGCTGTTGGTTGCCTTCCCCACTTGACGCATTCTGAGTACCTTTAGAATCTCTAAATAAATCACCACCCCAATTGGTTCAAATTCTTTCTTTTGGGTCTTATTCCCTTCCTCTCTTCTCTCTATTCTCTCCCTCATCCCCCCATTCCCCTATTCTTCCCCCTTCCACTTTTCCCTCATTGTTTTCTCAACTGTCAGATTTTGGTTTTGAAGTACTAAAACCCTTCAAGCACTTCCTCTAGTAGCAATTCAGTTCTCCAGCTGAAAACAAATAGTTGGGCTAGCCTTTTTTTTTTTCTTACCCTCTTTTAACACAAAACTCCACTTCAAGTTTTGCTAATCCTGCTGGAAGAAATCTAAAAAGGTGATAGTGGTCTTCCGGTCTGTCCTGAGCTTCCTATCTGGGGTGAGTAGACATGTGTGTAGTATCACACAACAGGCTTCTTTATCAATGTCTTTTATTTTATACACCTCCCCAATTACTTGCTTGCAACTCATATACCCCTTTGCTTCTATGAACCTGTTGTAAGGGAGAATTGCCTGTATTCTGTCAATCATGTTTTGAATAAATGCTGATTGGCCAGGCAGGAAATATAGGTGGGTCAACCAGACAGGAAGTAGAAGTGGGGCGATGAGAACATTATTCTGGGAAGCAGGAAGCTCCCTCTGCATTCCTGCCCTGAACACCAAGAAGCAAGGTGTAACCTACCCAACTGAGAAAGATACTGAGCCATGTGGCTAACATAGATAAGAATATAAGCTACAAGAGCTAATAAGAAGCCTGAGCTAATGGGACAATCAGTTTTNCACTATTCATGACAAAAGTACTGTAATAGTGTAGCCACAGCAAAACTTTATAGATTTATTTAATATACATAGTGTCCAGATACTTTAATGAATGTGTTCTATTTCTAATTAGTGTGGCATGCAGAAATGAAAATGATTCAATATGCTTCCTAAAATATATCTATGTATCTTCTTAGTCATAATATTAGAATAATGTGAATAAATACTTTTTCTGTTATAGTCTATAGCCACAGAATCCGTTTTTGGAATTTGTTAACATGCACATATTAAACAATTTAATGTTTGTGTTAGAGAAATAAATATGAGCCCTATATGCTTCATAATATTCTTTTGTTCTTTGTTTTTATATTATTTCATTTATTTTTTAAGATTTATAATATAACTACATAATTTCCATGTCCATTTCCTCCTATATACCCTTCCCTGCTCTCTTTCAAATTTATGACTTCTTTTTTCATTTATTGTTGTTAAATACATATATGTTAAGAACTAAATACATGCATATATTAATACATATACCTACTGCCATAAATGCAATCTACTCATAAGGGATATTACCTGCATGTTATGTTTTCAGGACTGTTTGGTGCTGGATTACCAAGTGGTGTGCTTGTCCATGGGAATTAGTCTTTCTCACACTATCTAAGCATCCCTGTGTTGCCTGCAATCCTTTGTGTACAGGTTTCCCTGTTGAGTTTAACATGCCAATTGGTGTTGCCCTTTTTCACTTCATGCTTAGCAGTCATGAGCTGTTTTGCTTTTGCTTTTTTAGTTTTTCCTTGCTTTTCATTTCTGCTTTATTGTTGAATATCTGCATAGATTCCTGTACACAGATTTAAACTCAGATAAGAAAAAACACTCGTACCTCTTATTAAATCAAATTAAAGACACAAACTATATGGGCAATAAAAGTCTGAAGGACTCCTTCTTTAAGTGGCATATTAATTACCGAACTACATTACTTAAAATAGGATTGCAGTTGATTATTAACAAGACTTACATCATTAAGCACTATGACATACATTGCTTTTAAAATATAAAAAAAAACAGTATATCATAACTCTGAATGCAAGAATTCCAAAGTCAGTGTCTAAGAAAAACTGTATTCCTTCTGTATCTTTTGGAAGAATGTGTTTTGCTTCTTCATTTCTTTAAATTTGAATAATTTGTACATATTATGCAAAAATGTTTACAACAAGACTAAACAAAATCTAGAAAAATTTTAACACAGTGAGAAAAATGCTAACAAAACAGTGAAAATTCCAGTTTGTTGCATGGGTTTTAGCCACAATACTGGTGGAATATGTAAATCAGTTATAAAATTAAAATAACTTGTTATGGAAATAAAATCTTGTGTGAACAATATATTTTGGTTACAAATTCACACTAGAAATTCCACGGCAAATGTGTACCTCTTGTGCCACCAAGAAGATAGAGCATGCTGTGATCAGACCATTTTGTGAATTCACTACAACATGGTGATTGGATAGTGAATTTAATCATGCCATGTCTGGAATCTGGCATTCTACCAACTATAGCACTGCTGCCAGCCCTGCCAGCATGGGAGAAACTCACCAGCCCTCTGTAGCAAGCGTGTCTCCAGCTTGTCCCTTGACTACTTCACAGGAGAGAAGAAAGAACTGCAGATATGATCTACCTTTTCAGAAAAAGCATGACTGGGTTAGACTTGTCTTACATATCTTGCTACTCGAGGGTATCTCTTTGAGTGACTGCTGTGATACACCCATAAAATTGGTGTCCAGACAGATGTCATTATGATTCTAATGAATTACTGATGGCTGTATCTAGTTAATACTCTCAAAGATGCCAAATTTTGTTGTGAGAAAATGTAGAGGAGCATCGTCACCTCAGTGAGCTACCTTTCTACTAACGAAAAAGCCGTATATTATTATGGAATTAATGAGTCATTAGTGTCAGAACGTTATTTTGCTACCAAATAATAGACATTAAGTAAATGGATTTTCATTTTGTTATAGTTAGTCTATAGAAGAATTCTTTTGAATTATTTGATAATATCATGAATGCATATAATGTTTTTTTCTGTCAATATCATGTGCACTCCTTAAAAACTCACTATGTCCATCTAATGCTACTTGTATGTGCATGTATGTTGACAGTATAGGAACATGGGTAGCCCTCAGCAGCCATAGCCCTCAAGAAAAATGACTCTCCCCCAGGAGCCAACAGCTGTCAGTACATAATCATAAGCATAGGACTTCATGTTGCCCCTGCCCAAATTTTTATGATTCTATTGTCATATAAGATGAACTTAACTGCAGTCTTATGGTTTACATATATATATATGTATATATATATATAAAATATTACTATTGTCATTTAATGCTAATTTGGCATTAAGATAAATGAGATGAACACATTGCTTGCTTAAAGAGATTCAAATTATTTTCTACTTAATTTTACCCAGCAACTATTTCCACATCTATGAAAATCCATTCTTGAAAGGTTTATATTTCCTAATTTGGAGCTCTGTACAGTATAGTTTCATGCTATTTCTGCAGGAAAGGATATTTCAGTTTAAAATTTATTTTCCACCTTGTTAAATATTTCTATCATTTCTTTATTAATACTGTTTTAGTGCTGTTAAATTCCATCAGAACTGAAAAAAACAATAAATAGCCAAGTTGTTTGGCAAGTCATAGTACCAGAATTTATAAATAGACACATTCTACACTTGACATGAATATCTCAAGACATTATTTACCTACAGACAAAATGAGGTAGCATATTCTACAAAAGATGTTTCACAGTAAACATTGTTAACTGTGTTTTATACTTGAAATTTTACCTCAGTCTTTTTTCAAATACCATTTTTCAGTTAACAAGTTCTTTTCTCTAATTGGCACATTCTAATACCCCTGATGCTCATTTCTATTATAGACACATCACTCTGACAGATGTTTCTAACAAAAATGTTTATCTCAATATTAGCAGAGAAACATCTGCTGCTAGAAGGAGAGATTGGGCATTTTTATTTTTCCAAATATTTCGTAGGTCAATGGCTCATCAGCAAAAGCAATATGATCCATCCTGGATAAATATATTAACATTATATGGAATAGAAAATCATTTACTCATAGAATTCCAAATGTCTTCTACTTAACTACATAAAAATTATGTTTACAATTTCATAATTTCTTTATTTGCCTCTGTCACTACAACTCAAATTCGTAGCAGTGAATTATTTTCTACACTCACAATGAATTATGTATCAGATTGACAAATAAGAGCATGAATTGACTCCAACATCTTCATAGCCAGGTAGTACTTGGACAATTAGTTAATCTTTGATTTAAAAAGTAGACAAATAATTATAATCTCTAATTTGGAGGACTGCGATACTTCTTTGTATAGTTCTCAGGATAGCACATGATAGATAATAAGGTATTATTGTTATTAAATTTCTATTTGATAAGTAAAATGAAATGGGAATAGTCTATTGATTATTGCATCTTCAACACAGACCAAATATGGAGGATGTTGTGGATAATTATTCATTACACAAAGGATATGGCTTTAGAGTAGAATTGGAAGTTAAGAAGTAGTGGTTTCCTGAGAAATAAATTTAATAGTTTCATACCTACTCAGTTTACCTTAGGAGTCAGGAGATAAACTCTGACTCAGTGGTTCACATGCATAGACAACCACAAAACTTTTAGTAGCATTTATCTCATCTAATTTAATAGCTTGTCTGTCTGTCTTTCCCAGGGCATGCCTACTTCATTAAGAAGATCTTATCTTTTATCTTTAAGCTCTGCTGCTATAAAATCAAAAATTAGCAGGTGATCAATGAAAAAAATGGTGGAGGGAGAGAATTTATGTCTTTTCTCATACTTTCTGTGCATTACAATATCTGATGCGTAGTACCACTGAGCCCAGCACTAAGCTACAGCCAGGAAGGTGACTCAGGAATCCCTCACTATGCGTCATGTTCTATTACATACTTTATGAATATGTAGATCACTGTTCTGATCCTGTCTACCATATCTGTTTATTCAACAAATATGTATTGAGCATCTACTAAATGGCATTTATTGTCTTGGGCAATAAAGAGTTTTGAAAAAATGGCTATAACTTTGTCGGGTATTTATCTATGTACTATTCTTATCCAAAGTCCTATTATTAGAAATTGAGCCTACATTTAATATTTTATCTTCCACAATAACCTATAATTTATGTTTAAGCAAAATAATACTAACCATACTTTCTATAGCTAAGCTAATGTATACTGTACAAAGCAATAAGCTACTAAGATATTATCACTAAAGTTCACAGTTTGTGCCCTGATTAATGCCTCACAGCCCCATGGAAACTGTGCCTGCCCTCCCAAAAAGTCTTGCTTAAAGGAGGATTTGTGTGCACGTGGCTACTACAGAACAGGCCCCACAATTTATTTAGCAAAGAAGGAATCTAGATGTTCTTTCACACAACATGACTCCACAGCACTTAGAAATTCGTGATCAGAAAATGTGAAGCAGACAATACAGGTTAATATTTGAGCATCTTTGATGGTCAAACATAGATGCTTGACAGAATACATCATAACCTATCATTGATTTTATAATTCTGATTTATGTTTCAGTTTAAGTAACTCATTGAAGGCTCTGGAGCACAGCCTGATTATACCTCTGAAACACTTTGGTTGTTGTTTCATTTCAATAGAGTTTCAAACAAATAATCTTGAATGTTTTTTTTATTTTAAAATAACTCTGGTTTAAAACACACTTTAAACATTCAAACACACAGTCACTCCACTGACTCAGTCTTAAAATTTCCTGCCATTCAAGTTTTTCCAAATGTCCTTTTGTTTGCTAGTTGAGAAAAGAGTTCTGTCTTTTTCTAACTTTAACAAAATGTTTACATATGAAATTCGTGTTTATTTCACTGCCTTTGAGATTGCTTTTCTATTCTTCTGGGTGGGCAGAAAGTGTAGCTTTGTGTTTATAGTTATGTTTAAAGTCAGTTTGTTCCTTCCTGAAATAATACATGGAAAAACAAGGTTACAAGAAAATTATATATTTTAAAATAAAATAAAAACTGCGACTACTTAACACTGAGAAGCCTGACTGCTTAAACATTTAACTAGTACCATTCCTGCTATTTTGTAAGACATGTGATGTGGCAGCACAGAAGAAAATATTTTTCCTTATGTCATGAAACTACAAGCCATCGTAATTACCTGCTTATATAACTAAAGTTATCAATTTTCAGTAACTTTCCCCCATTCCTACGGGTGAATCTAAGCTAATTTAGCCTAGTATCAAGATCACTTGCTCTAAGATACCTTATGCACTCCAAAATGTTTATTCTCTCTTGACAGGATTGCAAAATTGTCAGTTTGTTGGAGAAGTAAATTGAGATGTCTGGAGGTATAATTTTAGGGAAGACAGCAGATCTTTCAAATCAAGCATTGATTGCTATTGCCTCATCTTCTCATCGTACCTTCCTCTCCATGTTCTTAGGTACTCGCGATCCTTAGCCACAGTTATTTCTAAGTTTAGCGAAAGTGCATATTTTAGATATTCATTATCTCTCCCTATGAGGGCACCAGTTTCAAGATACACATTTTGTATTATGTTTGCTAAACATTTAAAAAACTAAGGAAAGTGTCTCTAACACCCAGTGAACCCTCAGTTATTACCTACATTAAGGACTGAAAATTTATTAAAATGCTATAAAAGAAATAGTAATTATTCAATTGTCAGCACAAAGATTTATTTATATGTATACAAAATATTTATTCTGCGTCAAAAATATTGTTATAGAAATGTCCTAATGATATAAAAGATAGGATGTTTACAGCAGAATAAGATGCTAAGTGGAAAATTAACCTTGACTGGTAGAGACACTTCAGCATATAGAACATTTCAGTATGAATGAGCCAGAACATTTATAATTCTTTGTAAAAATGTAAAACGCAAAGAAAGCTCAAGGTTTCAATCCTGTTGATCATGGTTTAAAATATCAATGGTGAAAACATATTTTTATATATCTTATCTATGGGCCTAATGAAGAATCCAAAAGAATATTTATCATCAATAATTAAAAAGATACTTGAAATGTGGGAACCGAAACTAGATGATGCTTTTATTGACTGAGAATCTGAAGGCCTTGCTTTTGTGAGCCTCCATTATTTTTGTGCTAGGCATCTCAAAAGGATACTAAAGACAGAAAATTATGAAGAATTGATACGAAGAACAGAGGAGGTAAAAATTAGAACACTTGCTCTAAAATGGATTGTTTTTCTATGTGCTAATACTTTTACATACCCCGTGGCCCCAATTTAATTGCAAAAGTCTTTGCTTGGAGGGAATTAAGACTCCTTTGTCTAACTTGAAGAATTAATGAAGCATCTTGGTGGGAAATGAAAGCAAGAGAATCAGTGTGAAGGAGATCATGGTTGTGAATAAAAGTATCTTAAGAGGTCCTCATTATGTAGTGCAAATACATTACAGGAGCTAGCCAATGTTTAGAAAGATAAATATCAATTATTCAAATTAAAAAGAAAAGATCCTGGATAAACCAAGGAAATGATTAAATGTGGAACAGCAAACCACTTTCCCTAACTTCCAGTCATGGATGCCAATCAGAAATGATTCTACAGATCCTATTCATGTGAGCAGAGGAAGTGTGGTTACTCACTCCAAATATTCTTCCATCACAGAAGACAATCAACATAAAAATATACTAAGAGGGATAAAGTCATCAAGAACAACAATAGATTCAAGTCCTATACCAAATAAGTGGTATAGGATGTGGAAAGAAGAAACATAGGTTAGAAAATATAAAGGGAGAAATAAAAAAGTGGCTGCATTACAATAATATTCACATCAACACAGATAACTGAAGAAGGATGTTTTGGGGTAGATGGATAGCCCTATATGATTTCAGGTTTTAGGATGGAGGACAACTTGTGAAAGGGATGTGGGAGAGAGTTTGTGCTGTAAGTCAACAAATTATAGAGATGTAACTGAAGCTATGCAGCACAAATTTATGGTCTAAAATATCAATTAATTACTAAATTATAGCAACATTCATGATGGCTCAATTTATTTTGGTTTGCTTTTCTTGTAACAGATGTCCATGTTCGTTGCCGGTTGCCAATCCACATGAGTCTGTTGTGATAGTAGCAATAGCTGTGGGGCTTATATAAAAATACAATTTGTTTCATTGGAGATAGACTGAATATTTAAATGTTGAAAAGTGAAATTGAATTATGAGAAAACCCCACAAAATTCTTGCAAAATCACTCACAAAATTTCTCCTGTCTGTCATACGTAGGAAAATTATTAGGCTTAAAATTTTATTATATAAACACTTGAATTTAACATTTGCCTATATGCCATGATTACTAAAGCATTACTTTAAATGCACAGAAAGAATAAAATGAGAAAGGAACCTGCAGGTCTTGACAGACTTTATTAGCCCAGCGAGACATTATTTGGAAATGTCAAGCTGACCACCTAACTGAAAGCTGCCAAAGCCCTCCCTTCTCTCTAAATGTCACCCGCTTGCTCAAAATAAACACAATGGATTGACTGACGTGCTACTAGCTTTACAAGATGATATTTTAATGCTATCTATATTTCATTCACCTTTTTTTTGTTGTTCTTCTGAACATGGAGTAACATTGTATTTGATTTTGCCTTTTCCCCAGCAGAGGGTCATAAAGCTTGCCCTCTCCAAGATGAACTTCCCATTGATGGTGCTCCCTCATCACCCCTTGCAAAACTTCAATGCCTTCTGCAAAGCCCCATGAAAAGAACACACCTGCTGAGGTCAGAATCTGAGTTCAGGATCTGCCCTTTACTGATGACGTGGCATTTGAAGAAGGCTCAGTCTGTCTAGTTTCCTCCCTGGGAAAACAAAGCGCTTCCAAGAGTTCCTTCCTTCTGCCTTAAAAGACCATCATTCAACCCTCTACTGAGAAGCACAATGAAAGAATGCAGTGCTCTGAAGAAATCAAAAACTTTTACATTAGTATTTTTTTAATAAAGTAGTCTCAGATTTGACATTTTGACTTAAATTTTTTATTTGAGAAAACCACTACTGTCACTGATATTTAATCAGAATTTATGGATATGTGTGTAAAACTTGATACACATAAATTTATATGCACACATACCTCTGTCATACTTCTAGAATATGTAGATACTAATTTATTAAATTATTTAAATTTAGAAGATTAATAAATATATTTTATAAATAAATCCATGTTCAGAAACTATCTTAAATCAACTGAAATAATATACATTGTTCTCATTGCCATGTTAAGATCTGCTTAGTTGAAAAACTCTATCCAGTCTCATGATTACTACAAAAGCAATCACTGTATGAAACATTGGATATGTTGTTTGTATTTGAGAATATGCTTTAAATCACAAGAACAAACTCGTGCCAAAAACTTGTTAAGATTCCTAAATATTTAAAATTAATTTGATGAAAGTATATGCTAGTTAGGAAATCACAGTAAACTTGTAATTACACTTAGTGTTTAGCTTTTAACCTCCTAAATAAACATTAAGTATTTTCTAGCTAACAGATAAAACAAAGGCAAAAGTTTCTTCAAACCAACTAAGTTCAATGGAGTTGTCATTTATTCCTTGGAAAAAGAACAATTCCATATCCAATTAAACATGTGACTTGGTATGTTAGGCATTGACTAATCCAATATCTCAGCATGTAGACTGCTAGGTAGTTCTTATTGTAGGTGACTTCAAATATATGCTAAGCTGGGAGGGGTGTGGTCCTTCAAACATTTATGTACTAATAAAAATTCAAGTTATGAATTTAATTTTTTTACATTTTATTTATTGGGGAGGAGTATATGCCATGGTGTGTGTGTGTGTGTGTGTGTGTGTGTGTGTGTGTGGTGTAGACCCCAAGAGTTTCCTTTACCCTCAATTATTTGGGTTCCAGGAATTAAACTCAGGTCCTCAGACTTGACAGCAGCTGGTTGACACACCCAACTATGGCCATCTCACCAGCATATTAATTCAATTGTTAACTCACATTAACTACAAAATATCTCAAGGGAGAGGCGTCTATGTAAGAATATAAATATTAAAATGACATTTTAAAAATAAAATTTTAAAATTTTAGTGCTTGACATTACTGAATATATTAACTGTGTAGATAATTAATATCAAAGTAAGAATATTTTGCCTCAGTGTAAGAAGCTGCAGTGGTTCTCCAGTGGTGGTACTTATTATTTTAGGAGTCTGTAGTTCCTAACTTAAAATACTTTTCCTTTTACTTCAATGAATTAGTATATTAGAAAATACAAATTTATAAATACTAATTTCTATGTTTATTTGTTACCAATTGTTATTATTATTAGTGGTGTTTCTATAATGATTCAACCTATGGAGACCAATAGTTCATTTATAATGGGTCATTGTGCTAGTCACCAATCCTACTCTTCTTATTCACCTCAGACCCCATGTTCATAATTCTTACCTGTTATAATTAACACATGAATCTCTCTCTCCTTGCTCTCTTAACCCTGCTAATTTCAATATGCTAAAGTCTGCCTTTCCTCCTTTTTTATTGATTTTTATTGAGCTCTACATTTTTCGCTGCTCCCCTCCCTGCCTCTCCCCTCCTCCCTTCAATCCTCCCCCAAGGTCCCCACGCTCCCAATTTACTCAGGAGATCTTGTATTTTTCTATTTCCCATGTAGATTCGATCTAAATGTCATCAATTGCTTAAAATAAACACAATGAAAAACCCAACTCACTCTTGATTCAACTATCTTCGGCTAACTTGGTCACACCCATAATTTCTCATGTATATTATTTTGTATTTGTGACCCCTTATCTCACAGGAGACCTTAGCAATACACTACATGTTTAACAACTATACCCAATAAGTTCATAGATGGACTTGATCAATCAGTACCCACTTCTCCTATTCACTTCTGATTTAATCTATCAGATTACATCTTTCTCCCTTTATTGACTGGCTGGTCAATATGAACACTTCTAAACCTGTTTTCCTGGATTATTCTCCTATAAAAGTGAGCTATATATCTCTATATCTATCTCGGGTCAATTTGTATATTTATATGCAATGCATCTAATTCTCCATGTCATGAATTTTATATCACAAATGTCCTTCATTTCAGACATAATGAATAGGAGAATTTTTCTCTATTTGATGATTTTTATTTGATACAGTATTCAGTAATAATACCCTAAGAGAGTGGGAGCAAACTATATGTTAATACTGCCCAGTTCCTCTGTTTGCGTTTTGGCAGTTTCTTAAGGCATTTGATGGATTAACTTCTCCATCGTGTCTCTTACAAATTTGATCACAATCATGTCATTAAAAAAAAGTTTTTTTTAAGAAAGATGTCAAACTACCAGTTGACAAATTAGAAGTTTGTTTTCTGTATTAAGTCTTTTATAACCCTACTTCTATATGTCATATATATTTATTCCTTCCTAAAAGATTATATCTAACTCTAAGATACCACCATCCTGATTTATGTTTGATTGTGCCCTCTATCTTATTTTCTGCTTTCTGACAAAGTTTACAATAGCTCAGTGTGCGCTCCACATGGGAAACCTTACCCACTCTGAGGAGTGGATGTGGAGTCTGAGGGGAATGGGGTGGTAGGAGGGGGAAAGTTGGAATGAGCCGGAGGAGGGGAGGGAATGGGAGATGGATTTGGATGTAAAATAAGAAGAGATTTCTTTAAATAAATAAAAAAACTAGAACTACTAAAACTAACTCTATAATGTGCTGCAGAAGTATCATTCCTTAATCAAGCAAGCGACTTGATGTCCTCTTCCATGATCATTGCCTTGACAGTCAAAACAGCTTTGAAATTGAAAGATCCTAAATGCCTTTTAGTAGACAAATGGATAATGAAAACACAGTTCATAAATATTATGGAATACTGCTCAGATGTAAAGAAAAAAAGAAATTATGAAATTTGCAGACATAAAGATATAACTACAAAATATGATATTAAGTGAGGTAACCCAGACCTAGGAAGAGAAATGTTGCATGTCCTCTCTCATCTGTGGTTTCTAACTCCAAATCTGCATATGTGAGTATATAACCCAGAGGAACCATAGGATCCAGGAAAGTACCAAGGGACCGTGGAAGGAAATAAACAATAGAAAGAGTAACAGCAGGTTAAAGTAATTTGAAGATAAAAATGGGATAAAATGAGGGAGGTTAGTTGGAAGAAGATAGGAAAATCAACACAGAAAGAATGGGAAGGAGTGGGGAGGAGGGTAAAGCAACAATGAGAATGTCTGGAAAAGCCAAAGGAATCATATTTACCTAAATTACCTACTTTGCTAAAATTATATATAATGCTTATAATTATATGTGCATGCACATACATAGAATGTTTAAATGAAAATTTCACACTGGGGCTGCCAAGGCTCTAGCCAAAGACCATAGAATATCTAGCAAAACCCCCAACACCAGACATGAGTAGCCTGCTTTTAAGTCCAAGATTCTCTCAAAATATTACAAGCTCTGGGTGATGCTTTTTCAATGCAGTGATGCTTTTTCATTTTCCAGCAGTAAAAACCAAGTGCCCATTGATGAAGACACCAAGCACTTTGGAGGCAGCATCTAAAGGGTCTGAGATGGATATTTACCTGAAAGCCTTCTTTCTCCCTGAGGACTGTCTTTCAGGGTGCTAGAAGGGACCGTGTAAGCTCCCAAAGAAAGAATGTAATCAATAGTCCTACCTAAGTGCAACAAGCACCTATGTCTCTAAACACACACACACACATACACACACACACACACACAACCAGCATAACAACATAATTTTTATTGTTCAATAGTAGCACTCATATCTAGTGGTAACCAAACAGAAATAAGATATGGGAATGGAAACCTAATCAACTACCTGGAGCTAGTGTGGTCGTGGATCATGGAAAAGAACCTACAACTACCCCTCTAATAAACTAGCATAATTCCAAACTGCATTCTAAATATGTAGCTATATGTACATAGAAAAGTGTAGCTATAACCACTCAACAGAGGAAGAAATGGTTTGTTTGTCTTTTTCTTTAGCGACAGACAGAGACCATTATAATAAAACATGACCGATCAAAATACAGAAAACAGGTGATTATGTGGTGCTTGGCCCTACAATTTATCAATCAGTACCGTAAGTCTTACACCGAAAAATCAGGGAACATGGTGGAAGAGAAAGTCAAAACATTACAAGAACCAGAGAAAAAGACTGTCCGCTGTGAGAATGTGTCTCTTAGAAATGCCAGTGAAGCTATACTCATGAAATCCCAGATCGCGGTAACATGGTCCCAGAACATGAACTATAATAATAGCCACAGAGAAGGGGGGGCAGTTGAAGGAGCCTAACTTTAGATAAAGATCTGCAAGCAAGTAAAGAATACTGAGAGTGGGGGTGGGATGGGGAATGGCCTTCTCGGTAAAAGAATCACCCAAAAGGTTATCTAATGACTCATGGTCAGTGTTGAAATCAATCATGCATGTAAAGTGAGACCCCAGCCGCCTGACATCACTATATCCAAATATTATGGGATGTTTAATTGAAAGTAAGACCCCAGCCCTCTCACACTCCTATATGCAAGGAGTCTGGGATAATTGGAAGCATCATCCCAGCCCCTGGCATCCACTTAGGGTCCCCTCCCCTGGGAGTTGCCTTGGTTTGGACTCCACCTCTGGGAAAGCCGGCCAAGCAGTGACCCCTCCCCAGGAAAGGTCAGGATCATTCCCACAGCCTATTTAGGGCGCTACCCTGAGAAGGAACACTTGGTCTCCAGGTTTTATGAGGTCTCCCCTGCTCTCTATTCCTCACCATGCTTTTTCCAGCCATCCAGGAGCACTGCATTAAACATAGGCAAGTTTTATTCTAAGTTTGTCTAATTGGAATTATTTGCATCAGCAGAGAAGCTCATCTCAAGAAATACACCTAATGTATGGAGGTTTCACTGAGGGAGTCTGTTTTTCCCTAGGGCCCAACACTGCATGCTGGGAAAATGCCCTTCTCTTATGCTCTCTGCCAGACTAAGATGGGCTTCATCTCGGTGAGTTCCCCTTTTGGAATACATGGCCAGTAGGTGGGGGTGGGTAGGGGTGAGCCATGCCTCACTGAGATGAGACTTGGGTGTTTGGAGACATCTGCCACTCATTTCTCATGCACCACCATTTTGGCTCAAGAGTACTGTCCAATGGCTGCATTGTGACAGGATTGAGTCCCAATAGGCATGGGCTTCTAAATGGGTTCTTGCAATTGCAAGCCAATTCCTCAAATGTTCTTGGGTGGCCTTTTTTAAAAAAATCATCTTAAATTGGGGCTATCTAACAACTAACAAAAATAAACCAGGCTTCAAAAGCACATGGCTTCTAAATGTGTGCTCCCGCCCCTGCTTCACTGCTCCCCTTCCCGCCCTGCTCTCTAGCTGTTTGCTGTTTGTCTCAAACTGGGATTATTTTTAAACAATTCTGATTTCCCCTGTCCTTCTACTCTCCTGGCTTCTGACACCTAACTACACAGGGATTTTAAGTTGGTCAGATGACACAGGTTTCTGAAAGTATCTTATTTGTCTGTCTGTTAGAATGTGTCCACAATATTTCTCTGTAACTTTGTGGTTATGTTCTTATAGTATACTCGATTTATGTTTCTGTGTGCATGTGTGCTCATTTTAAGATTAGTAAAATTCATAACCACAACTAAAACAGCTCTGGAAAAATACAAACGTGATTAACCACCATTTTGACCCTACCACCATCTTGGATAAGAGTACCCACATGTACTAATATCCTTTGACTTATTAAAATATTCCTTTTAATCTTACATTTACTAGCATTGGTAAACTGTAACTAATTGGATAAAACACATATCTAAATTTAGCTTATATGCCCAGTTTAAATAACAGGTAATGGTACCCAATTCTCAAATGCCTTTACAGATCTGAGAGTATGGCATTTAACAAAAGAGCTCTAACGCAGAGACATGCCAGCCCTTGCAGAAGAGCTCCTCTAGAAGATGCGTGGTTACAGAAGACCTTCTGCCTCCAGGCTTGCCTTTGGGTTTGGCAAAACCAACCAGACAAAAAAAGCGGCCTTTCACTTCTTCAGCTTCCTGGATGCCACCCAGGAAATTGATCTTCTAATTATGCTGGGACAGGTAGTAGACTAAATCTTCCACCCTCACAGGAAAATCTTTGGACCACTTGTGCTCAGCAGATAATGGCAAGCACTGATTCTAGGCTGCTGTTCTCCAAGGATTAGGGAGAGACTTGAGATTGCCTGCATAGATATAAAAAGCTGTCTTATTTTTGCTCATTTATCCCCTTAGATCTGACTAATGGCATTCAATGACTTAAGGTACTGGTGGCTCATTACTTTGTTTGTTAAGTTTTCTGCTAAAATACAGAGAGGTGTATCTCTTTAACAGGCTTCATAGTACAGGACTAACAGGTTTCAGGTGTGTCTTAAAAATCCAGAGTTCCCAATTCCCTTTAATTGTCTTGTAAAATATTCATAACTTTTAACCTAAAGCAATAGGCTTTTGTTAAGACACCAAGATGTAAATCTGTTCCAGTCCTCTTACAGATACCTACAGGTTCCTGGAAAAAGTTCTACTGCTGTATCAAAAATAGTTTTAAAAGGAGGTCCATGCAATTAACTTGACACAGAACATGTTGAAGGAGTACATGGAGGGGTGGAAGGAGAAAACAGTAAGGTAAAGTGATGTAAATATATTTTTATTCCAAAAAAATTTTAAAGCATCAGGAATTCTAAAATGACAATTTAATATGCTTATTTGTTGATAGTCCTTGCATATCCACCAATGAACCTTGAGTTCTGGTTGTCTCTGTACATAACATCCTGATATCTCTCTCTGTTCAATTCCAAACCAAGGTTTTCCCACTGTCCTCTATACCAAGTATTTTCCCTATAGTACAGAAAAATACCTACTACTTGTAACATCTTTATATATCTATGCTTTAGTACTTTTATTTGTCTGCCAAAATCAGACTTTAAAAATCATTTTCTGGCTGATATTGTCTACTATGACCCACTTCTGTGTTTTGTTACAACTGTGCAATTACGTTACCAGGTTACTATGACATATGTGGCAACAAAGTTTTCAAATATTCTTTTGAAAAACATAGCCAGAGATAAAAGAATAACTAACTATAAACTCTTGTCAACATCTGCACTAACTTATTAATGTACTTTATATGTATATATGAAAAGCTTGTTTTCCACTTTTACATACATTTTGTTTCCCAACATGCCTCTGAAACTAATGTTTCTTGTTGAAGCCAGAAAATATCTTATTTAATCAAATCAAGATTATTCTCTTAAAACTTCTTTCATTCGATTTCTCTAAAATATTTTTTAAAAAGGGCACTTGTTCTCAGAAACTAGTTTCTCCTAAATTCTTAAAGGAGAGTCTTTGTTTTGTCATATTATATAATATTTAAACTTTAAATTAGATTCTAAAGATACAAAGTTATTTATAAAATATAAAATTAAACCATTAAAAATAATTATCACTTGCTATTGTTCAACCACTCTTATTAGATTAGTTTGAAACACTTGGCTAGAATATATTCTAAATGGCAACAAATCATGCTCAATACTTTTGTTTTAAGGTAAATATATTACTTAGAAATGATATTTTAAAAGTCTTTCTTAAGCATAGCTTAATTTAACATACAAAGAACCTAAAGACGCCTGCGTTCAAATTTTATTCTTGTTAGCATAACTATTAAGGATGAAAGTGTTAGAATGAAATTAGCAACAGATTTTATACTAAATTTAATTACCTGCACTGTGACAAATTACAGTGTGAAAATGCAGACATTTTGTGATTTAACAGGTTAACAAATGAGAAATAAATAACAGAAATGAAACAGCAAATATCAAATGTAATATTGAAACAAATTACAATGGCAATGGTGTATGCTATGTTTTAAATCTCCCAAGATGAAAATAAAGTCTTGAGCATCATGATGTTTAACATTCTAAATAAATATAAATTGGTGTCTTGATTCTTCTATTAAAACTAATAAGTTACTAGGTGATTTTGTTTATAGCACAATGGTGTACAGATGGAAAGAGAAGATTTCCAATGTACCTAGGAATGGAAACGTGCACAAGAGTAGGAAGTCCTCAGAGGGAAAATTGGCTAAGAATTTATGGCACAGGAGAGGCAATAATGTGACACAGAATAACAGATAATTATTATCTACATACACAGAAGACTGAACAAGACACATGGTTAAGGAACAGAAAATATGGTTCTGGCTTGAAGTGAAGTATTATAAAAAGGGTGCCTAAGTATCACATTAACTACAGGAGCAATTGCGGGTACCAAACCTAGAGAGATGTTTAAGTAAACTGGTTCTTCATGCGATGACATAACTGAATGCATGTCTTTCTTTTTTTCAAATGCCAAGGTATTCACCAGACTTCTTTAAATATCTTCCAGGCTTATGATGACTAAAGGGCAAACCAGAAGCAACACTTGGCATTCGATAGGAATTATGGGCATGATTATACTGCAAAATGTTCTTCTCAGTGAATGTACATGATGTGACTGAATTCCAAACTGGAAACCGAATTTCATACCAGAAGACCTCACATTGAAATCCAGATGGTCCAGATGGCTTCTCATTTACTAAGGCCACAAGAAAGAGAAATAAAGTATTTTAGGAGCAGACAGAACAAATCCATATATGCATATTCACACTGAGGAAAATTTGAAGTAGTCACAAACACAACCATTAATTTAAAAATAAATAGACATCTAAGCTTAAAACTTAAAAAATAAAACTGTAATTGCAATGAGTATATTGACAGAAGACAAAGAAAGTTTAAACAACAAATAATTTCTTATTATAACATTAAATATATTTTAAGACACATTATGTTTTTATGACTGAGGAGTATACATCCTTAGGCAGAGTCTAATTAATATATTCTTAAGACTAGTCAAGCACCTAGCATGTATCAAGCAGTAGATCAATATTTGCAGAAGGAAAACGTGAGTAAACCAATACAGATATGTTGGTTCTAAGTTATCCTCTTAAGACAACCATAAAGCTGTTATAGTATCCTATCAAACTATAAAGCATTTATTTTCTCTCAAAAGAGAGTCTAGTTTTGTTAAAATATATTTCCGGTGACTGGGGCTTATTCAGAAACACAGAAGTATCCGAATAAACACTAAGTTGATAGGACATTACCAGTGTTAACTATCGGATATAAAACTAAAACTCATTTACTAAACACAAATAAAAAGCAGTATGCAGTATTTTTAATCCCAAATTTTAAAGATAACTCTTTAAATGAGATGATTTAAATAGTGTCCCAAGAATGTTGAATAAATCACAAATTTGCACTTACTGATCATTATTTTTGTATTTATGTCTTATTGAAACAAAATTAAGCTTACTTCAAATTGTTACTTTAAAGATTACCTTTTTTGCCTTAACCTATAGTAGTTGGTAATGGACAATTAATCCATAGAGTTTTGGATAGTAAATACTTAAAAATCAATGTATTTTTCTTTCTAAAATTAGAATTTAAGGAAGAAGATAAAAACCACTTTTTGGCAGTAACTGAATCCCTTAATGAATAAGTGGTATGAATGTTTTCTATTCAGGAATAACAGTGGGCAACTGTGCATGTAAACTGTGTTTTCAGAATCAATTCCTAGTTTTTATGACCTGGAAATCACTGATAGTCATTAACCTGGGGATGAAGGATTAAGTCCTCTTCTCCCATGTTTGAGCTTTACTTTTCTAATGCTTGCTTATAAACAATTTCTTAGAAACAGAAAGTCAGTGTTGAATTTAACAGTTTAAAATAGAGGATCCAAGACAAAAAGAAAGCTTGATTCTTGGTCTCAGGTACTATAAATACCTGTATTCTGTTATTAAAAATTTATTCATTTTTAATTCTCTTGATCTCCCCGATTATTAATTGAAAATACCCTGTTGGAGGAGAACCTGCTTGGTCGATTAGCTTTAGCTTCTTATTGGCTAACTCTTACATCTTAATTTAATCCATTTCTATGAATCTGTATATCACCACAAGGTCGTGGCCTACCAGNAAAGTTTTAGCACATCTGTGGCATCTCTTTACTCCTCCCTCCATCTCCCAGCATTCAGTCCAATCCTCCCCGCCTACCTAAGTTTTGCCCTATCAACAGGTCAAGGCAGTTTCTTTATTCATTAACCAATACAAACAACACATAGACAGAAGGACCCCCCCCCATACCAATACCCTACTATGACGATAGCATATGCTTTGGCCATAAGTTGTAGAAAAATCAAGCTGTAATTGCAAGTACAAGGTTCCCTACTGCCAGCTTGTTTTTATGGTGTATGAAGATCTTAGGTAGGTTGTGGTGGGGTAAGAGCATCCATAGTTTAATATGTTCATGAGCTCTAAAGCCTAAAAATCCAATGCACCACACAAGATATACTTATTGATAGAATGGTAGCATGACTTTTATCAGGATAATGCCTAATAGTGCAAGTCTCATCCAAACCACATGACTAAGAAGGTCTTAGAGCCTGGAGGGATAGTGTGCATGCTTTGGGGGGCAATGTCATCTAAGATGATTAAAACCATGACAAACATAAACTCAGAACAGCTGTACATACTGACAGTGAGTCCACAGAAGTGAGGTCCTTCTAAAAGATGTGGAACATAGAGGACTCACGAGGCTCTAGCACATAGTGCTGCCCTACTGGCAACCAACAGAGTCTGTGATAGGTATGCCTAGTATCCAGTTCTATACCTACCAATGAGCTCACCAGAGTGTGAGAATCCTAAGAACAGGATTACAGACATGGCCTTAATTAAGTTTGTGGGACACCAACCACATCCAAGAACAGTCAATAGAAGAAAGGAATTTAGAGATAAAAGGGAGTCTAGTAAGGGTAGGAGAAAAATAGAGAGTTGGAGAAAGGAGACAAGAATACAGAGTTTACATTTATGAAAATGTGGAAGAACAAAAATTACACACACACTCCATCTCTGGTTCATCATGATGGTTAAATAAGTACAAATGTAATTATATTTTATAAATTATATAAATATAAAGAGTGCTTACTGTGAAAGCCTGACAATGTGAGTTTCATTCCTATTTTCATGTAGAGGAGCCAGATGTGGTGGTATACAGCTGCTATCTATTCATTCCTATGCCGCAATGAGGTATGGAGACAGGATAATCATAGGCCACTAGACTGGCCTACACAACATTAGAAAAACAACATGGTCTTGCTTCATCAAGATGTATAGAAATAACTCTTGAAAATTATGACTGCACACTTGCCCAGTGACACACACACATACCAAAGTAAAATTTAGGATTTATTCATCTTTGTGTTATTATTTGATATTTTATGGGTTTGTAAAAAATCATATACTGGAAATGAGGAGTTACAAAGTCAAAACAAAATAAAATGAATTAAAAGAATCTACATAAACTATCTAAAGAGGAGATAGTCAAAGAAGAGAAATGAAGAGGCATAGCATTCTTACAAATCATCATGAATATTAGGTATGAGTCATATACATGGCTGGCATTATAATTACACACATACTCTCTGGAGTTAGACAATCTAAATACTGCTATTTATAAGTTATGTGTCTTCTAGTAAGTGAATCTAAGTTTTTTCTTCATCAATGAAAGAATATGGTTAGCACAGCACATATAAGAATGTATTTTCTGTAACAAAAGAGAGACATAAATGGTTGAGCATAGAAACAAAGAAAAAGGTTGGTTAATGTTAATGTTGTTAATGGGCTTCAGTTGTGCATCCTGAGTCCCCTACAACCATAAGAGGCAGTCTTGCTAGGTGTGATCTTGTACAGTCCACACTATAAAGTGGGACAAATACCACTGGTGAGGCACTCAAACTGATTTCAGAAGCTGTACAAGCAAGGCCTTAAATAACAGTGAATTGCATTATGAGAAAATTGAATTTTTCAAAGCTGTTGATTATGTTAAGAAAAGTCTCAGTTTGGTGCCACTGTGTCTTCAGCCTCCTTCTGGGGCTTGCTAATCTCCACTATTTTTGTAGTTATTTTTTTTTACTATAATGAAATTTTTACTATATTTTTTCCTTTTTCTTTATTACTATTAAAAAATTTCTACCTCCTCCCCTCCTCACATTTTCCTCGCCCTCCCCCCATTCCCCAGTCCAAAGAGCAGTCAGGGTTCCCTGCCCTGTGGGAAGTCCAAGATCCTCCCCCCTCCACCGAGGTCTAGGAAGGTGAGCATCCAAACAGACTAGG